>VZTT01049971.1:0-19930 GCA_013400855.1 Buphagus erythrorhynchus
AAAAAAAAAAAAAAAGGTTTTACAAGCCCTTATTCCTGCTCAGCAATCACACAGACATTAAATCTTATTGCAAAAAGGGGGGAATGCCTCTTCTCAGCATTACAGCTGCAGCTGTTTGACAGAAGTAAGTGACTTCATAAACCATCCTGATTTGGCAGTAGAAGAGCAGAGTTTTATGCTGTCTGCTGCACAGTCACGGGGCTGAGAAAGCTCTGCACAAATGTTTCACCTCCGTTTATAAATACCTTCTCTTCACCATGTTAATGCCTCTTTTGCTTTGCTTTCCATTCACCTCCACTGGATCATCTACCGAGACCTTTTATTGCTTTAAAGTGATTGATCTCCCTGGACCACATATTTTTCTTCTTTTTTTTTTTTTTTTTTTTTTTTTTTTTTTTTTCTCAACAGAAGATACTGCACTTAAAGCTCTCCATTGCTTAGTTGGCTTATTATGGTAAAATGCCATAAAGATCTAGCAGACTGTCTTTACTTGCAACATAATTAGGCTGTATACCTTCTCATGAAAGAGTCCATACTTAAGCACTCTGTTTTTTCTGTCTCTCTCAAGTGTTCTCTCCATAAAGAATTACTTGAAAACACATTTTCCTGAGCTGTGATGAAAATAGAGAGATTTCTGATGGTTGTCTTCTCAGCCTCTACATTTCTGTATTCATTTTGAGACCTCATTATTTAAGAATGAATTCTTGCTCCTCCAAAGCAACTTCTGGAGACATTCCCAGCTCCTAATAACATGTTTTGGTATGAGTTTGATAGGAGAAGGGTATTTACTACTTTGCAGGAACACCATTTCCTCTGGGAAATCTTCACTGATGTAAAGTCAGCAGGAGCTCTCGCTACAGTGAAATGGCCAGGATTCACCTTTCAAGATATCTGTTATTTTTATAGGAATGTTACAGCTCACAAGCTTTGCTCATTCCTTGGGCAGGCAGCCTGCTCCTTCACATTGCCAGGGGATTTTGCAGGATTTGTCTCGGAGCAAATCGGACCAGAATATAAGAATCTGAGGGAAAAACTGCCAATGAACAAATGAGTTTCTCAATGATGGTCTTCAAACACTGGTGAGCTTCTTATAAGTCTTTCTCAAATTGTTGTCTCTCTCTTTGTAAAGCCATATGACTACAGATGTTTCTAAACTCAATGCTATCCTAAAAGAAGAAGCAAAAAGAAGTGAGGGAAAAATACTGCTCCACAAGCATTCTAGGCATGATTTTCTAAGCAGAAATTTCCTAATTATGAATGTTCTCTGATTTAGTGTGAAAGACCTTCAGGTTTGAGATAAATGTGTGTAACCATTAAATACCACTGCAAGCTGTCTTGGCAAGCAGTCCTAGATAGCAATTGCACCTGCTCAGTATTAAAGGGGACCTACTTCCCCAGGCCTCCACACTTAATCTTTTAAAAATTTTATTTCTTCCAGACAGACCTTTTGCATCAGTCCTCGAACAATTTAATTCCCTATACCCTACCAGGAAGGGGTAGGACTTCAGAGAAATATTATATCCAGAGGTCTCTGGGGAGCCCCCAATGGCTCCTGAGGGGACTTTATGACAGCAGCCCTGCTGAAGCATCACTTCCATGCAGAGTGCCTCATCTGTGATGTGAATGGGATCACCAGTGAGGTGGCTGAACTTGCCAACTGTGCCCATTGCACACCATAACAAATTCTGAAGGCTTCCCAGTCCCCCAGAGGTGGCAGGTCCTGCAGCATGGAAAGCACTGCTCTGATGTCTAATGCCTGTGATGGGCAAATGCTCTGTATGGGATAAATGCATTCCTTAATGCAGTCAAATTAACATTGTGTGTTCAAGCTCATGGAACCCCTTGTCTGCTGTGTTCAGAAATAAAAGCCAAGTGGAGTCAGCTTTTCCCTGAGGATCTGTAGTGCTGCTGGCTGTAGAACCTTGCCTATGGCAGGGGCAGCCTTCTCCCTGCCACTGACCTGGGCCAGCATATGTATGTGAGCACTGTAAGGGGGTGCACATTTAAGCAATGACTAAAGGAAAACATTCCCTTTTGCCTCTATCTGCTCCCATCCCTCCCTAAAAGAGCTTCATTTGACCTAGACAATCCCAGCTTCAAAAAGGCAAAAAGGATTTGCAGCTAAGGATTAAAATGCAGGCTAACATCAAAACCAGTGCTGACTGACTTCCCCAGCCAGCAGATAGAAGGCGTTTGTTATGGAAATTCTGGAGCTGGCCATCCAAAACTTTTCTTAGGCCCTTTGGTATTGTATGGTAGCACCTGTAGATCTTCTGTAGGCAAGGTGAACTCACTGCTCTGGTACGTCCCTGTGTGGAAAGCCAGGGAATCCTGAGTCAGGAGCTTAGCTGAAAAGCAGTCTTTTTCACATATATTTCAAAAGTTTCCTTTTTCAGAAAGATTTTGATGTTTCCTTTGAAATCTGTTCTATAAAGTTACCTTAGATATAAAATCCTTACTCAAATATATTAAAAGGTCAAATAAATTGCACTAAGTAAACAAGCTGGCTTTTGCTAGCTTTTGCAGG
Organism: Buphagus erythrorhynchus; assembly: GCA_013400855.1. Lineage (NCBI taxonomy): Eukaryota > Metazoa > Chordata > Aves > Passeriformes > Sturnidae > Buphagus > Buphagus erythrorhynchus. The sequence continues at coordinate 2,528 of VZTT01049971.1, forward strand.
TGTCCAGCACATGGGAGTGTTAGGATACATGACAGAGAACAAAAACTTAACTTATTTATCTCCTTTCAGTAAAAGTGGGCAGTAACTAACTGAAGAAAATGTTTCAGACTAAAAATTCTTTCCATTTTAGCTTCAGGAAATAGGCCCCTTGTGAGCTGAACTGATAGAGAGCAACAGCTCCTGTGGTACTTTGCCATTTAAGAGAGGGTAACAAGAATATTTGTAGTAATTTAATTTTAAGTGTTTTCAATTGCAAGACAGGAGCAGATCCTCCCTGCAGCTTTCATTTGTCAAGATCCATATGTTTAGACTGATGAGTTAATAAAGAACCTCCCCCAGAATAAAAACAACATGGCCTACTAGTTTCAAGGCTAATTTATGACTTAAAATTTTCCACTGCTCTGGGTCTGTTTCATGCAGTTGTCACTCAGTGGAAGGCTGAAGTTTCAGGATGTTTCTGATGGCCCAGCTTTTCTTTTTGATCCTTAACATAAAATTAGCCACCAACTTTCTCCGCATTTATGAAGAAGCCACTTTTATAAAGGCTTCCTTGGAGAAGATACAAACAGCTTTCTACCATCTTTTGTTTTACTCAGAGATGCCAACCTGACCCATCAAACACATTCCTACAGCTGGCTGTTACAGACAGCTGCCTTTTTCTTCTACACATTCAGATTTTAGACCCAGGCCTGCTGCCAACCCTCAACATTTTTTCTTAATCTCCATGCGTCCTGGTAGACAAAATTTCCACTGAAGGCAGAGTGGCAGTGGTGGTGCCCTGGTCCAGGTGCTGGATGTGCTCCCTGATTGGCGGGCCAAAATCTGGGAGTCATGGCTGGAGTGCCAGAACTCCTAATGTCCATTTCTGGTAATTCAGCACTACCACCCCCACTGACCTATTTTATATTTTTCCAGTATAAATTCTCAGCATAGCTCAGCTTCTGGAGGAATAAAATGGGTGTTTTAGAAAGTGATTCCTGTGGCATTCCTTGGGTACATGAAAATCTAAGCTGAAACTTTTTCCCAGAGGCTCTGCATGGGGTCAGTGGGGAGCAATAGGAGCTGTTTATCTGACCCAGCTTAGATGGCTGCTATAAGATGAACTGAATCTGGGGTGCCTCTTTCTCTCTGATGATCCTAAAGGAAAACATGGTTTGAACAGCTCAGGAACCATCACGGGACAGATAAGCCCCACTTCAAGTCTGTATTTGTCTCTCACCGTCTGTTTTCTAAAAAGGTTGCATTTGGAAGATATTTCCTAAGACATATACCACTAAATTTGGTGGAGTTTTTAGTAATTTCTTGTAAAGTTACTGTTCCTGTGGAAAAAAGAAGTCCCCCAAGCCCCTCATACAGTTCATTCTGCAGTCAGTAACTGCAAAGCCTTTTTCTAATACAGCAGGTGCAGATTCATGCAGAGTGCAGCACTATTATATTAATAAAATGGAATCACCTAAGCGTATTTCCTCTGAGCTTCCAGAGAGATCTTGGAAGCATTTCCTCACTTGAAAAAGTTCAAACTGATCATTTTTCAGTATTCAAAAAAAAATAGCCACACAAACAAGTATTGATGCCTACAGCTTGCAAATAACTTTATGGAGGGTGAGGCAATTTTTTCCAGCATCACTCTTCATATTAATTACTTTAAAAAATGAACATTCAAAGCTATTGGGTCCAGGAACAACTTCATAATATCAGTTGCTGCAAAATGAAAAACGTGCATGTTGGCACATTTGTTCAATCTGTGATGGCAAGCAGGGACTCTGCTGCTGTTTTATGTGAATTTTAATGAAAGCAATTTATCTCGTTTCCGCCAACCCGAAGCCATTATTTATGAATCAGTCATCAAATCTCCCGCATAAGGAAGAACAAGTTAGTCTGGTACTGAGAACCGATCTCTGATTTGTGGCAGGAAATCAGGAACCAGAAAACAAGCTTATTAACAACCATTAGAAAAATGTCATCTAGCAACTGCCACCCTTCCCATATTCATCACCCAAAATGGGCAAATCCCCAGAGTGAAAGGCCCTGGGCTTTTGCTGTGCTGAGCAGCTGGCACAGCTGCCTGGCTGCACCAGCCCTCGCTGATCTCCTGAGGACATCTCCAGATCTTCAGGTCACCTGTGGCCAAAGCCAGCAATGCCTGATGACATGCTGCTGTTTGGCCTTCAGTGAACTTGTGGTTTCTGTTTTGTTCCCTAGGGATGGGTCTCTCTCTAGCAGGAAAACAAAGCCTGTGTCTGGCACCTCTGTGGCAGACTTAGCAGAGGCAATGCACTCTGCCTGCCAGCCAGGAGCCTGGCAGAGCTGCCTCTGCCATCACTTGAGTCTTGGTGGTGTGACTAACTCTCAGTACAAACTAAGTGCTACTGGGCTGATTTCACAGCAACCGCACTGTTTCACCTGGATGGAAGATTCAGGGCAAAGGAACTACAGGTGGATGGATGTGTGGGTCTTGTGATGCTGATCCTTTTGTCTAGGAGTGCCGAGCCTTCTGCCCTGACCTTTCTCTGTGCTGGGCAGAGCAGCAGCACCAGAGCATAGGGGCAGGAGAAACTTCCCTGTCAGAAGTTTTTTTATTATCCCTCTCTGCCAATCTGGCACCTTTTAAGGGCACTATTTTCTTTCCCCCCTTAAAGAAAACACCATGATTGCTTTGCAATTGGGGTGGCTATTTAAACTTAGCATGATTTATATTCCATTCCCTTCTGGCTGCCGTTGAGATTGGCCCAGTCCTATCCACTACACATTTCTGATTTGGAACCACCCTCATAACCCCTTGGTAATTTCAGTGCAAGAGACAGGATGTTATCAAAAAGCTGGAGTAATACATAGCTACACCTGAGCACAGCCAGGGCAAGCCACACACTGCTATTTTGGGAAGCTTTTATACCTTGTATTTTTCCTTTTCAAAAGCACTCATATTGCTGCTTAAAATACAGAATCTATTTTTAAAAGAGGCTGTTCTGTTCACCTTGGCAGTGTGTAATTACAGGAGAAAGACAGCATGGGCATTAATACAGGGCGCCTTTGTGGAGGCAGAAGGCACAAGGAGTTCGCTTGTGGATGTAATGCCAGAAATCAGCTGGGCAGGCAGTGGGGTGGGGGCGTCACCTGGGTCCCAGGATGGGGGAAAGGGGCCCCTTGCCCTTCCCCATCTCCCAACTCCCCCTTGGCTAAGCCATCTCTACAGTCGTACTGCAAATTCAGTAGCAACACACTTGCTGTCAATAGCAAAGGGTTTGCTCCAAATTCTTGTGAGGGTGTCACTTTTCATCAGAAATTAACACCTGTCTTTTAATTTCTGAGGACTAGCACTGGCTAATGTGCACCAGAGTGCAGCACGAAGTGTTCCCAGTACCTACAGAGGATGAGCTATTTCAGTGTGTTCTTCCCATTCCTTGATTCTGTATTTTCTTCAAGCCTGTGTCTGTTTTGGGACTATTTTATAGAGTGATTTTTTGGAACCAGTTCACCTGATAAATCAGCTAATTAGGGGAAAACAAGGAATTCTCTCAAAGCAAACAGATAATGGAAAAATCAGGTTTCCCAAGAAGTAACTGAAAGAGATGTAACTGTAGCAATAAATGAGAAGTATCAAATACTGATTACTAGCATGAGTGAGTGTCTCTGAGCCATAAACCTGGAACTTTCCTTCAAAAACAATGAGTGAAAGGACATGTTATCAAGGGCTGCCATTTTGAGGGGACTTTGGCCAATTCATCATCTCAGAGCTTACCTTTAAGGGCTTGTTTATTGGAATTTACAAACAGGTTTTAATATTAATGGATCCCTTGGAATCCAATTTACCTCAAATTGAAATCTGCAGCAGTGAAATTACTTGCAATTAAAGGTGTTAATTACCTGTGACACAGCATTTGAGGAAACCTATTGTAGAATATATGTACCCTCACTGAAGAAGGATTGGGATGGAAAATCCCAGGGCTCAACAGTTCATGATAACGGGTTTTCAGTGAAAATAGGACCTAACTTAGCTTCGAGCAGAATACAAAATTCAGAACCCAAAGTAAACTGTAGTCCCAGTGGTATTTAAACACGTGCTTTCATGCAAGTAGATATTTAAGCTGTTCTGGGGAAGAAGAGGAAGAAAATAAAACCTTCATTGAGATGGCTGTATTTTATCAAACTAGCAAAACCCAAATGTCATTAGCCTTATTTATTTTAAATTATGAGCAACAAAGAAGTTACTGGAAAATTAGTACTGCAGAACTGCAACCTGTCAGTATTCTCTCATTTTTAAGAGTAATGTCTGACTATTTAATTTGACTTTTTAATATACTCTTTTTAGTTTCCAGTATCATCCCTTCCACCTCAGCATGTATTTATTTCTAGTGGACTCTCAGGTGGATCTTCCTGGAGACTGAAAATAATTGTATCCAAATGTTTAAAGGTTGCTCCTGATTCTTGGTGACTGAGCTTATGAGTGAGTTATATCTTGATTTGAGATAGCTTGGATTTCATTTTTAACAAATTCTGGACAATCACAAAGCTGGACATAGTACACATGAAAACAGCATCCTGCAATATGTCGAGTTCATCACCCAGATACTGAGAAACAAAAAGACACAGGAAAACTTCATTCACAAGTATTTATCCACCAGATGAGACTTTAAAGTGGTTATGTCTTTGCTGCTTCAGTATGCCCCAATTTCCCACATTGTACTGGTCTTTACTGGGAAAGTTGGCATAGAAGCAAAAGAGCAAATACTAGTTGTAGCTCACCTGGCCCAGCAATTGATGTCTACTACTGATGGTGTTTCTGTGTCATGCACCTTCAGTACTAAAAATTGGACAAGAACTGCCATCTTGTTCTACATGGTATACCCAAGACATAATAAGGTAAAAACCTTTTGGACAATGCCAAAGTAAACTGACGGGGGACAAGACATTGGAGAGGTATTGGATGTGGGCAACTAAACCCATAAATCACAAGCCCATACCTAGGCTTTTTCTTAGACTTCTTCCTGGGCTAGTATACCTAACAATTGTGTTTCATGAAAAACTGAGGATTTTTCCAAGTATATGTTCTTTTGGCCTCTTATGCTGGATATATAGTGTGTTAGTTTTGAACAATTGTGAGCTCTGTGGGTAAGTCATATTCCACTTGCAGGTTATATCTCTGCATCTTGTGCTGCTTTTTGGCTCCTTGAGGACTGGAGAATAGCTTCACAGTTTAAGATTTTATGAGCATTTCTAGAAATTTAGACATATGAAACTGGCTTCTAAAAAAGCTCTAAATAATCTTTCCAGGCTACTGAGCATGTCAGTAAGCCTTCATTCTGCCAAAAAAGCTTTTTTATCCTCTGAACTCCAGTGATGCAACTGCACTTAACTGTCAAGTAGCTTTCTGTTTTATGGATTTTAGACTTAAATTACTTAACTGAAAATTACTGTAATTGAAACTCTTGCAGTTCGCGTGGCAAGACCCAGCATGTGCAATTATGGGTGCAGTCCACTGCCATTCTGTTAGAAACCCAAGATCAGTGTATTTCTTGTCTCTCTCTTACTTAGGCTTGGGCAAAGAGGAAGAGAATTCTGCTGTAGGAGAGGCAACAGGAGATGTTCTACATGCAGAAGATGGGAAGCTGCTTCTACTAGCAGGGACATTTTGCTGTGCAGAGCCATCTCTTGAAGTGTTTCACATCTCTCCAGCCTTGGCTGGGCCAGCCCACCTGGCCTGGGCTCACCAGGGTTGAGAGGTAGGTCTCCACTCCTTCCTTAGGGCTCTTCCCCTGAGCTTTTCTCCTCCTTCCTGAGCCCCACCATGTTTGGACACCTCCCCCTCCTCTCCTGGTCTGTACCAAGCTGGTGCTGGAGGTTTGGGTGTGGGAAGGCTGTGGGGAAGCTGGGGGGCTGCAGCAGCCCGGAGGAGGAGGAGGAGCAGAAGAAGAAGAAGAAGAAGAAGAAGAAGAAGAAGCGCCCCTGCCTGGTGCCTGACAGATGCAAGCAGAGCACTGAACCGCCCATCAGCATTCCCACCTCTCTTCCTGCTCCAGACCTGGGTGAGGCTTTTAAAATCCAGTTTGGCCCTTTCTCTCCTTCTTCCCTCCTGTCCCTGGCTCTGTGGTGGGTAGCCACCTGCCCCATCTGCCTCTCCAACACCCCCTGGCAGGTTGAAAGCTGCAGGTCCCTGGGAGGAACAGGCTGGTGAGTCCAGGGCTTGGGGTTGCCAAGCCTCTGGCACAAGGCAGTGTAAATCCTCCCGTGGTCCCTGCTGGGAGTGGGCTTGCCATGGCTGGCCCAGGCAAGGGGCTGAGGTGCATGTGCATTCAGCACTCCAAAAGCTGATTATAAACCTCAGTGCCGAAGGATTTTACAGGGTGTTTCAACGTGTAATTTAAAATGAGAGCAAGGGCCAAGAGCAAAATCCTTCATTCCACACCCCTCCCAGTTTTGGGGATGGATCTGGTTGATACTCCTGCAACCCATGCCAGGTACCTCTCAGTGACACTCACATGGAGAGGTAGAGATACCTGGAAATGCCCAGATGGGTCTGGCCATCAGGATTTCCATCATAAAGGCTGATGATAAGCCAAAACTTCTCAGACTACCCTCAGTTTTATTGCTATTATTATTATTCACAACCCCAAAATGCATCAAATGCATCCAAACCTGTCAAGCTGAGAGTACCACGTTTGGAGCATGGAAAAAAAAGTCTCAAGTAGGAAAACAGTGGGTTGGAAACGGGAAGGTTGAATGATCCCCACCTGAAATAACTCAAAAAAAAAAAAGTATTTTTGGCTTTAGCAAGTCAGCCAGAAGGATCCTATATGTTTTTGTATATAGTTCCCAGAGGACTTAAAACTGTAAGATCTGATGCTAAACCTATTTCTGTGCTGTGGAACCAGGGACAGCTGTACAAATATTTGCTGTTTTTAATTAAACCTAACATTGCTACTTCCTTCATTTAAGTTAGGTCAAAGGACTGGCAATTTTATGCTTTGATAGATGAAGAAAAACAGTGTGGGTGTTGTGTTTTAGAAATATGTTATAAAATAAGAAGTCTGAGGGAAAAGGCCTCTAAGGCTATAATAGCTCTATCCCTTGTGCTTTCTTCTCAGAGATGTTTTCCTTGTCAAATATTTTGCCTTATCCATATTGCAATTGTTTCTGCTGTAATTCTGCTCATTATTTTTCTTTGAAAGACTTTTATTTAAACTTTCCTTATGCTAGTTAAGCTTCCTAACCCTAGTTAAACTTTAGGTAACATTCAGTGTTGTGTTTATCATAAATGTAGATAAATCTGCTTTGTTAAGGGGAAATAAAGAGGGGTATGCCAGGTCCCAATTTGTGTAGACCCCCACTCCCTCACTATATTTCTTCAATCACTCAGCAGAATTTCTCACAATAACTCCCACTGGAGAAGTGCTGGTCTTTCTCCTGCTCTTTAGAGATAGGATTTATTGTCACTGTTTCTTCCAAAATCAGGACTAGGTTATAAACAATCAGTTCAGAGACCAGTTTTTGGTTACACAGCTAAGACCAAAGAGCACTGAGCTGCAACCAGCAGAGGAAAGTTCTTATTTCAGCTCCATGGTCTGTTGCTTGTCCTGGGGCAAGTCCCTCAGTCTTTTACTGTGGCAAATGAGGATAATGATGCTGACTCCCATCAGCAGTGACCTGTTTTAGGACCTGTACAGTGAAAATGTCAGGTATTAGAATTCAGCAGGCTTTTGAAGGAGGGCTACAAGATTTAGTTAAGCAGTTGTCTTTTTGTCAAAAATTCTGCATTGATGAACATGCACTCTCTGTTGGAGAACAGCCATTTTCTAATTTTTTGTTTAAAAATCGGGAAAAAATGCTGAGAAAGTCAGAATACTGCCTTTAAACACCCCAGCATATACTGCAAAGATTTTTTAGATTGCTTTTAAGTCAAGGTATAAACAAAGGGCACCAAGGAGGAGTAAGATAAGTGTTTTTGTTGTGTTGATCCATATTTTGGATTTTGTATTGCTTTAGATTTCCATTTACAAAAAACCTAATATTTCAACATTTCATTCTAATGAACAACCTCAGATTTTTATGGGGGAGGAAAAAGCGCCATTTCTTCCCCTCTGCTATATGCAATGAAAAGAAATGAGAGATTGTCCTTTCTGCCTAGTTTTTTATTTCTGCTTTAAAATCACATGTCTGATTGTGCTAAGTGAAATCAGTATTATAGGATTTCGAGGTCTTCAGTATGTTCTCAGTAAAGCTTGTCATTTTTATTATCAATGTTACCATTATATTACTACTGCCAGCAGTTCTACTGTTGCTATTGTTGTGGTGTTGAGCATTAGCTTTGATGTTAGAAGAAAACAGTTGTTTTCCTAAAGATGTAAACCTTATCTATCAGTTGATAAACATCTGTCAGCAGATAGATATCTGTTCCTTCCTCTTGAGGACTATCAACACTATGGTCTAGCATGAGCACAGGACCAATGTCAGGCACTCAGACCAAACTGCAAATGTGCTAGATAGTGAAGAATGGGTACAGGAGTAGGGAGAAAAACATGCAGATTTGCAGTTTATCAGTTTGATCACTTCCTAAGTGCTAGAAGTATGATCTTCCTAGGTGGTCTGAGGAGTTGGGCAGGATTAATATTTTTATAATACTTTTTTAAATACAGAAACCTAAAAATCTTCAAACTATCTAACAAACCTGTATCAGGAATTTTCATAAAGAAATACAAGGCCAATTGCAAAAATGAGAAGTGGAAGTGTGTCTTTACTTCCAACATCTGCCTCCCTATCTGTTCTTTGTTTATCTGTGTACCATGTGGAGTCCTGCAGATACCAAGCCATTGGTCAACTGGAAAGTAAACCAAGAGAAGATATATCATGACTTCATGCTGAAGAAATCATATGCTGTGACATCTACCTTTGCTACCACTAGCACCTCTCACCTCACAACTAAAATCTTGACAGAATGGGTCAGTTAACTGGTTTTAGCAGGGTTCCAGTGTGTATCCATAAGCCCAGAGGTTCTCTCCTAGCCCTGCTGCTGTCCCATCTGCATTGCCATGCATTCTTGAAAGGGCAGAAGCAGACATAGAAGCATTTGCTCCCCACTCCAGGACATAAAGGGAACAGCCAAGTTTGCCCCCTCTGTACGTGTGCTATAACTTTCTGTATTCAATGAGTTTTTCTCAATGACTTAACCATCCTTTCAGAAAAATAAGATGAATAGCTGCTTATTTTAATCTGGCAGCACTTTGAGCAAATAAAGCATTTTTTCTGTCTCATGTAGCTCAAGGCTGAAAACCCAAGGACCAAGAAAACTCCTCATCCCCACCCCCCTCCCCACCGCCCTTCCGAAATGAAAGTCAAGATTTTGTGGGATTCAGCACAATCCATGGGATTTATGTTGCACCTGTTGAATTCTCATAAGAAATATCAATTAAAATATTGTGACTTTGGAAGGAACATAGGAAATCTGCGGGGAGACTCAGACTCTTTCCTGCACCTGCAGCAGTATGCCGTCCCTGCTCTGTGCCTCTTGGAGCAGGAGGGGCTGCCGGGCTGGTGCCATGTGCCACTCCTTTTCCACTGGTGCATGGGGAGGAGCTCATTTCCCCCACCTGTGCTGTGCTCACTGTTCTTTGTTTGAGTTGGCACACACTGAAGGTATCGGGACTAGGAGGCCTTGCAGACATAATGCTGGGGCGTCCAGTGGCATGGATTTGGGATGCTCTCCCTGTCCTTGAGTGTGAAGGGGGGAAAGGAGGCTGAGATTTTGTAGCACATATCTCCAAGGCCCAGTCCAACCTGATAGTAATTTTAGGAAACTCTAGCGGCTGTGAGTCAGTAAGCCTTTGTCCCCAGCTGGTGATAGTAGTATTTAGCAGGAATGGTTGGTTCTGCACTGCTGTTGGTTTCTGCTGCTGCTCTTTGCACATTACTGCTGGTGCTGGTGGCATGGCCCCAGGGACGCAGGACCTTAGGGAGTACTTATGCTCAGGAGAGACCATGTTTCCAGGAAATGTGCTACATGTCTTCCCAGAATTCTGCAGTTCTAATTTGAACTTGATTAGGTTCAAATGATTAGGTTGAACTTGATTAGGTTGTCCTAATTCTTTCCCTTCCCTTCCCTTCCCTTCCCTTCCCTTCCCCACCATCATTATACAAAGGAGGATGGAAACTACTGCTGCCCAGCATATGAATGCCAGGGATTGCTTTACTGCTATGCAGCTGCCCTTGGAGATAAGACTGTAGGTATTCATCCAGGGAAGTACCTGCCCAGTGGATATTAACAGAGCTTAGGCATAAGCCAGGTGCTGAACAATTAGAGATGCTCCAGAGAATTTCAGAGACACAGTAAAATGCTTATAGAAAAACAAGCAGAGGCTTTCAGGAGCATGGTTTTGAGCACAGACATACTTTCTGCCATTTACTTCTCCATTGCTTTGGCTGGATATTGACAGCTGTGATGGTTTAGATCAGAGTAACTCAAGCCCACATTCTCACTCCCAGAGTAACAGGGGATATACCCTCAGTGTTTTCCTTGAATGAGGCTCATCCCTAGCATTTTGGTTGCACTCATCTTGTAGGTGTCCCAAAACAGGCAACTCATCTCCCTGAATTGTGGCAATAGGGGACCACATTTGTGGTCTCCACCAGGGAAAAACAGTGTCCTCATTGTGATGGTTGTTGATGAATGAGAAGAGGCAAGTAAACTATAAAGCGTTTCCACAGTCTCTGACCTTTCTCAACTAGAGGCATTTTCTTGTTCCTGTGATGGTTTCTTCTGTTTAGTAAACCATAGTAGATCCCTTTCCAAGTGTTTGTCCACTATCCCTTTAAACCTATGCAGACACAATGTCTTTTGGCAACAAAGTCATGCCCACTGGTTACTTGAGGAATCATTTCTTTATATTTGTTTTTAACCTGGCTCCCTTATAGCACATCTGTCTTGTACTGAAAGGGACAAGTGAATAGTCAATCCTTCTCCTTGGCAGACAGCATTTTGCAGAACTCTTTTTCCTCATGTTCCATTCCAGCTTCTTCCCATTCTCCTGCTACAGGTTAGTGTCCCCACAGAAGGCCAGCTGGGATTGTCCCTTCTCCTGAAAGCATGGAGTCAGCCCAGTTCACTCAGAAAACCATGAACAACTGAATTAGCATGGGTGGCTTAGCACTGGTGTGGTGCAGACAGCCCACGTGGCTGTCTCTGCTAGCTCAGCTCCGGGGTCTGGACTGTGCAGCCAAGGGTCAGGCACAGCACCTGGGTGCTGCAGCCTCTTCCACCCTGTGGCTCTTCCTGTGGGGAACACTTGACCAGATTTAGGTGTGTGTTTCTAGGATACAAACACAAAAATATTTTCAGTCTCGTATGTGTCATTCTGGGGAGACGTTTTGCCCTCAGAACTGACCTTTTTATATAACACCAACTAAATACACATTGCACCTAAGTGGAGATACTCTGTTAGAAATAAATGTGCTTATAAGCATTTGGAAGTGTAAAGGTGATATTTATAAAATGACCAGAACACCCACTATGTGCTGCATGAGCCAGTGAAAATAACAGCTGCTGAGTTTTATCAGCTTTAGAGCACCACAGGAGCAGCACACAGAGTGGTTCATCTGTGATGTGTCAGTGCTGAGCACAGCTGACTAATGTACTGCTGTAGCTAAAGACAGTGTAATCATATAGAGACTATAAGTACATGATAAAATGAGTAGCAGTTTTATGGCTTTTCAGATGCTTTCTCCTAATATCCACATCTGTACTGTATTTGTGAGGGTAAAAGTAATNTTCTGAAACCATTAAGAGCTCCACATAAAATCTAGGGTGTAAAATCAGACAGGAATTGAAGAAAATGCAATTACCTGAATTGACTATTTTGTTCTCAGAACAGTTTCCACCATAGAAGGTTATGACTTTTTAAAATATTCTGTGTCTCTGAAAGAGATGTAATTTTCCTTAGGCACATCAGGTAAACTAATGGAAGCTGCAATTCAATGGACACTGAAAGTCAGTATAGACGGGCATTGATGCAGATAAACACAGCCTTACCTTCTCCCAATCTGGCCTCACATTCCTGCTTGTGCATCACCTCCTCCATTGTAGTTGTGCAAAGAATTGGAGTGAGAAGCTGATATAGGTTTAAACCTACCCAGAAAAAACACTTCAGATGGATTCCCTCCCCAGAAAAGCTAATTTTGCAGATATGGAGGCTGCTGTGCTAGCATAGAGAGGAATGCTGTGAGGCGTGAGCAATTGATGGAATATCAGATTTCTTCCTTAGCAATTCTTTTGCCAATATACAGTGTTCATCAGACTGTCACCACAATTAACCTAAGAGTAAAAATATTAATATTAGCCAGTAATAAGTGGGACCAGGTTTATTTCTTTATTAAAAACCACACATAAATATAGTTCTGTGTCTTTAGAAGAGGGGCCATGAGAGTGGTTTACATTTTTCTGGAAGTCTAGATTCCTGTTATTTGGCATTGAAGGGAGTTGCTACAGGCTCAGTCTCACCTGTGCTAGCCATAGTTCACTTTGCAGACGTGCTGAAGGATGTTCCACATGTTAGGAGCAAGTGACTATAATTGGACCTTTTGGGAAACATTATAGGTCACCTAAATTCAGCAAAGAGTCCAGAGGGAGGAAACTGAGCTTAAAAGACCTGAGAGACTTGAGCTTGTGCTGAACACAGGATATCAGGTGGTGGAAGAGGAACTTACTCTGACCAGAGGGGCCTGGAAAGGAGCCTGGCTTGGTAGGGACAGACCTGTAAGGCTCCTAGTGAGGATGTGAGCTGGCTAAAAAGATGGGAAAGAGTTCTCTGAAAAGTTTTGAATTTGCATTAATGAGGCTGGCTTTCAAAGGCGAAAGGTTCTTGGGAAAACAGGAAGAGAAAGAGGTTGAAGCAGAGCCAAAAATTAGGCTGGGTGAACAGCAGAAATCATAAATCTGTGCACAGTTTTTACCTACTCTCAAAAAAATCCCAGTCATGAAAGAAAACCAAACTTTCATGCTTGAGATCTGCACAGCAACACATGAGCAGTTTCTATGGGTGAATGCTTAGCTGAGCAGCTGAACGAGAGGCTGGCTGTTGGTTAAGAGTTAGTGATTGCAAACAGAGAGCTGTTTATGTTCACAGGAGAAGAATGGCATACAAATATCCTACTGTTAAAGAAAAAAGGTCGGGTTAGGTGAATAAAATGGATAAGACATTGTTTGTATAACAAAAAGGGGCTGAGTAAGGACGTCAGAGTGGGGTGTGGATGAAGTTACATAAACAGAACCATTAATAAATCTGCTGTCAGTACTGTACACTTGCCACTTATGCATGTGGGCTGGGCAAGAGGCCAAGTGAGTACACATTCATCAGTAGATTCCTAATTTTAGCTGGATGAAACTTTAGTGTTTCCACTCTAAATGGAGTCCTGTATATTTTCCCTTTTGTCAATGGAAAAAGAGGCAATCTCACATGGGGACATATTCCATTGTCAAACGGTCACAGAACTCCCAATAAAGAATGTTTATAGGTGGGTGGCTCAGAGTAGATGCCTCTTTTCTAGATGACTGAGTTAGGTAGATGAATTGCAACCACAGAAAGTACTTTTCTTCAGAGTCATTGTGGAGTTTTCAAAATGCGAAACTAATGCTTGAGAAGTTGAATGTGGCTTGCAGTCACTAATATTGATCTGTAAGTACATTTCCATCTCCCCAAAATTATTTATTTCTACATCTACCCATCTTCCATATTTATGATGGCAGTTCCCACTGGATTTGACCAAAGATGTATTGTTTTGCTATTGATGCTCCCATGATACATGAGTTCATCAGAGTCTCCTGTTTGAAACAAGCATGCAAGGGGCCAATTCATTGAGCACAATTTATTCCAGATCTTTGCAGAAATATACAATGCTCTTAAGCCTGTACAGATGTGTAGCCAATAGGGAGATGTTTGGCTACAGAAGTTTTTTATATATTTTTCAACTAAATCAGAAATCCAAATGCAAAAGTCAGCACTCAGATGTCTACATGGATTTGTGACTCTCCTGCCTGAGTTGTAAGGTTATAAACCAACTGAGGGATTAAATTCATATGTACATTTTTTTCTTTATCTGACAGACCTAAGATGAATAATATTGCTCATTTATAGAATTAGAAAACATTTAAATGGGAAAGGTTTCTTTAAGCCACTGAGGTAAAACCATGGATCTTTTGAAGGGGGTTTTAGGCTGGTTTTGATAACCCTCAGTGTCACCATTTCTCACAGGAAGATATCTCTTCTGCTAACTCTGATGATTTCTCATGTGTGTTTTTCAAAGCCTTGTTCCCTCCAGCTTAAAAACACCCAGAAATGGGACATATGCTGGCAATCCTGAGGCATGTACTAACATAAACCAAAGTTATTTAATAAATCTGTAGTACAGTTCATTTTATTCACTCCTTTCAGAAAGCCATATGTGAAAGACATGAAAGTCAGTAGAAAAGTGATGCCATTGGCAGTGAGCACACAAACACTCAGCTTGCTCCAACCCACAGAAATGGGTTCAAGGATTATTATAGCTCAGGATGTACACATCAAGCTCCTGAATCCTGCCTATCCCTCTGACCTTAGTGCTGTCCTCATCATCAACCCACCAACAGCTAGTCAGGTGCCCAGCCAAGTGCATGAGAGCTGTGTCACACTTGCTGCCAAGCCCTGATGCCAGAAAGGGGCAGGGCAGTCCAGAAGCAAGAAGGTGGATGCGAGCCTGAACTCAGTCCCCGTGGAACACAGATCAGTGGGGCCCTGGTGGATAACTTCCTCCCCCTATTTGCAATCACGGTTTCAGCTGAGGTAAATGGGGAATTGCTGTGTCCTTCCACCCCTGCTCCTGCTGCTGGAGAGCCTCTCTGAGCTGGGAGGGCAGCACAGGGCACTCAGTGGGCATATAAACTCTCTTCATACCTGTGTACAAGCAGCACAGCTTAAATCCAGCAGTGATGTGGAACATCTGGCCAAGTGTGGCTTATAGGCAGATTGTCCTTGCCTGCTGATATTAACTGCAGGCAGCAGACACAGCTATGCAATGCTACTTCCGAGTATTTCAGTGGTGCTAAGGAAAGGAGGACCAGGAGTGAATTCCACTACCGGATCCTTTATTTATCCTCACTACTTACTGGTTTGTTTTCTCCCTGGCTTTACTGTGGACCCCAAATAGCTCTATCCAGGATAGTGCCCAATCATGGTTTTAGTTAAGCTTGTGCCATCTTTGCTTCACTCCATTTATACCACTCATCAATGCTATTCCAGCAGACTTTTCATTGTCAAACCCCCATATGCTTTTATGTCACAGTCCGGGGCATAAACCTGACCTCACAGTCTTGCTTTAAAAATATCACTTGCAGGCTTGACCTGTACTTTTTTGGAAAGATTCAGCTGAAACTGTTACACAGAATAATGCTGACACCTGAGAGCAGGATGTGCTACATGAGGCTTGCAGGGAATCCTGAGCCAAGGTGGCATGGATGTGGTTTGCCTGGGAGGAGGCTTGTCCCATGCAGTGTAGAGTAAAGCCAGTTGGTACCTGCTAAATGTCCACTCTTAATCCAGTTAGACTTTTTCCAGGGTCCAGATTAACAGAAACCAGAGATTATATCTGTCCCAACTTTCAGGTGATGCCCTGACTTCCCTTTAGGTTAGGATGCTTTTCAAAAGAACCCCAGTTTTTCTTGGAGTAGTGGTTGATGTCACTGCCGGGAGCATATCACAGACCTTACAGCTGGGCTTGTGCTGGTACCTACAGAGAGGGTAAGGAGGTCAACAGCCCATGCTGGTGAAGCTTCAGAAAAGACAGTGCCTAAACCCCCAGGCCTCACCATTGCTGAATCAGAGGAAAAGGAAGGCTGTACCTTTTACAAAAGGCTGGAAGAATCCACGATGAAGTGGCAAGGTAAAAATAGGGTCGTTCTGGAAGAAAAATCTTGTATGTGCAGTTAGCTTTTTAGTATAGGAAGAAGTGATGACAGCCTGTTTTCTTCCATCCAAATCATCTAGTCTTGGAGAGGACCAGGGTCTCTACATGGGGCACACCATATTTTTAATCCAATTATATTATTGCTCAGTCCCTTTCCTACAGCTCAAGCTAAAGCACTAATACAATTAGACAGAAACTGAGTTTAACAGGCATAGCCATAAACTTGAAGGTTTGCATAATTTAGTTGGGAGTTCCCTTAGAGATTTGCTGAAAATACTGAACTTTGGGTTTTGTTTTTGTTTTTCTTCCAAAGGTAAAAATGGAGACTATTACAAAGGCTATAAATACAAACCAAATTTCTCTAGAAAGAGGAGCCTGTGCAGTGCATGTTCTTATTTTGCAAACATGGTCATGAACTGCTATTAAGTTCAGTGTGGCTTTGCATCTTAGGTGAGAGCCTGCAGTTTGCAGGATCCATGGAAGTGCATGCCAGCTCTTCCACAAATACAGCATTATCTGTTTTCACACTGTATTTTGCAATCAGAGGTATGACAATCAAATGTGCAATTTCTATAGACAAATTGAAGAATGTGAATAGAAAAGAAGAAGAAAAGAAGAAGAAAAAAACCCCCAAAACACAACTGTAAAACTGATGGCAGAAGTCAGATATGGGCTTACAAGGAGAGGTGAAAATGATATGGCTGTCCTGTTAACATTGTCACCAGTCAAAGGAGCAGCATGACATGGGAGCACTTAAGTAGCTCCATTGCAGGCCCCCTCCCAGATCAGAGCTGTATCTGTCCCTGAAAGTACCTCCCAATATAGTCCTTGCAATAGGAAAAAAACACCTCAATTCCTGACAACTTCCTGGTGCTTGCTGTAGGTAATTTGCTTTTTAATATAATTATAAATTAACATCCCACTACTATAATACAAAAATTAACCCAGATTTAATTTTATTTTTGCTGCTCTGTTAATTTAATGTAATATGTTTTGGACAGGTAAGCATTTAAAAATCGTAATTCAATTAAATTGCCAGTGCTAAGGTATGTCCCTGTCCAAAGAGCACTGAGTTCCTTAGAGTAGAAATTTAGAGAAAACACAGTGTCTTATTTTTATTCTATGATTCTATTAAGGCAATGTGCCTAAAAAGAATCAGATTCTATTGGATTTGTTAACAGGATTGTAAAACACATATGCATGTTTTGGTCCTGTTCATATAAGGCAAGATGCTGTAATTTTCTTGAATAGTTGGAGGAAGTGGTTAATTTTCTTGTGTAGATCTTCATTCATGCATGCTTAAAATTGTAATGGGCTATTGGACATTTTACAATGAATCCTCTGTATCTTCACTCATCTGAATGCCCCATGGTCATACTGAAAGTTAATTGGAAGATGTAAAAAGTCTAGGGATATAATTTTCTATTTTCCATTACAGGCCAACAAAAGGGAGGAAAAAGAAAGAAAAAGAAAAAGACAAAG
>VZTT01049971.1:25664-41567 GCA_013400855.1 Buphagus erythrorhynchus
CGCTTTTTTATCCTGTCAACAGGACATGTTCAAACCTTGATGGGAACTCAAAGTCGGTATTTTTTTTTTTTTGAGTCTGAGTTGGTTCAACAATTCCCCTGGCCATGGTCTGTGTCTCTACATTTGTAAAGGGTTCAGCACACCCTCTGTGCCATGCAAATAACAGTGTCTCAAGATACTGCAACTATTCTTCAACTGGATCTAATTATATGGAGGCCTTACATGGAGAAATATCTCACTAACTTAAGGAACAGCGAAGCATGAACTTAAAGCTGATCATACATATAAGTGGTTTACAGAACACAGGCAATGAAGAAAATAGCAAGTACTGATTTTAACCAGACCAAGACTTTTGTTTCATAAGCAGCAAATTCTTCCTGATTGTAGCAATTAATTGTATTTATATGCTCTTTTGACAAGTTTGAGCTGTTAGGAAGTGTGAAGGTGTGCTGCTACAAATGCAAGGAGATAAGGCTGAGCTTGAGGACAAGGTCCAGTTGTCCCCATTTCCTTATTCCAGCTCCTTTCTGCCGTAGCTCCAAATAGCTCTCCCCAAAGCAAACATAAGAGAGTGAAGAGTGTAAGCAGGGTAAATGGGGGCACTGATTGCTTCTGACCCTCTTTTATTTTGTAGTAGAAACAGCACTGGTGAGACAAGCCTAGAGCAGCTTGGACTTAGAGATTCCACAGATTTACACAGAAACTGCAGGCAGCAGGGGAAAGGGGGAAGGAAGGGTGGATAATATCAGTGCAGTAGGTGTGTTTGTTAGAAAGCACCTCAGGGGTGTTCAGTTTTGGGGGGCTCTATTGCATGGTGTTATGGTGAGTACTTGTACTGTTAGAACAGCTGCATCAGCAGCAATGCAACAAAAAGGGACAGAATAGGACATTTATATGTCATTTATCCTTTTCACCTAAGAAATTAATTTCAGAACAGAATGAAATAACTAGATGTAATTGAAAAGACATCCAGCTTAATACTTGTGTTTGTAACATCTGATAACTCTTTTTTTTTTTGGAAAACATGGTGTTGGATTCTCAGTTGACTCATTCATTGTGCAAGTATCCACTAGATTTCCAACCACTGAGATTTATTTCTTTTCATTAAAAGTCCACATTATTATTTATATGGTCAAGAACATAAGTAGTGTTGGAAAAAATAAGTATTAAAGTCTAAGAAAGAATATTCAAATCGATAATAACAAAAGAAAAGAAAAATATCTAGTACATATTAAAAATGAAAACAATTGTTATAAATATAATGGCCTTAAATGTTTGCTTTTATGTGACAGATGTTTTTAACAAAATGTCTATGTTGGCAGTTAGAGCACACTTATGATTTTAATTTGTGTAATATTCCCTTTTAGTATTGATGTCTATTTACAACATCTGTGAAGGGTCTGTAACCTGAATGTGACAGGGAAAAACTAACAGACTGCTATTGGAATCTTTCCACTGGGTCCATGTAACAGACTATTAACAAAAATCTTAAATAGCTATTCTAATCATCAACAGCAATCTTACACAAATTATATCAGACCCAAAGGACCCGATTAACTTTAAAATGCCTTACAGACCTGAGACATAAATTTTGCTCCTCCTACCTTCCTCTGTAGAGTCAAAATCAGATCATATCACAGGCACTGGTTTTAGCTAGGCACACACAAAATCAGTATGCAAGGCAGGCTGCAGACATGCAGGCAGGGCTCCACTCTCATGACAAGGAAAGCACATTTCTGAGTATTAAAATTAAATGTAATCCTTCTTTTTTTTTTTGCCCTGTTGCTGTTCTATAAATCTCCAACTGGAATTCCCATTCTGTAACAACTCTTTCAAACAGCTGGAACCTGGACAACATCCTGGCACGGGGAGGCATTAATATGTCATTGAAGTGATACCACTGATAGAGGCAGATACAAGATTTCTGCTGGAGGAAAGCCAAGTCTTACCAAGATGGTTTCACATAATAGGAAAGTGTAAATGAGAGAACATGAGTTAGGGTTTTTTGCTATTAATTTCTTAATATTTGCACCAAAATTTGAAATGCTAACTGTTATTGTTATGTCCCAGAGGTCTTTTCCACAGAGTTCTTGCTTGTTCACGCCTTTTAAGTCAGGAGCCAAGATTCCCCCACCTTTTGCCACTTAGGCGCTCTCTTTCCCTCCCCTCCCACACATACCCTTTGTTTGACCCCATCTATACTACAATAACTATTTAATTAACAACAGTTGTTAAATTTGTTTATGGCCTGACCTTGTAAGTTTGGCTGGCCAGTTAAGATGGAGCCAAACTGTTTTATATCTCGATTACAAAAAAAGCCTAGGTAGAGACCTCAGCTAAAGAGCTTTTTTTAATAAAAACTGAAAACCAAAATGCAACAAAAGGAGGTCATTCCATTTGTATCCCCCACTGGCCTCATTCACCGAGGCTGTCCAAGCTGCATTATAACCAGGTCCTTGACAACAGAGCCCAACAGCCACTGGCTGCTAAAGTTTTCTATTTCTCATGCAGTAGAGGAGAAGGGGGGCAGTCCTTTGAAAGTTTTTATTTAAGGCAAAGCTTTCTATTTAAGGTAAAAATCTTTCTTCATTTCTTACCCTGTTTTGCTTGGCATTTGGAAGTTGGGTCTAGTTTCTGTAAAGACAGCCCTAGGATCTCTGACAAATCTGGGTCTCTGCTGGGCACAGCTGCTTCTGTCTGAGCTGCTGATATGGTCCCATGGATAGGAAATTTCTGGTGCTCCCTGCAGTTACACCTTCTTTCTCTCTCACTACACATATTTCCCTTCTCTGTTTCTATCTTTTTATCCTCCTTTGCCAAAATCCTCCTTATTTCTTGTGGGTTTATTTACAATTGCTCTTTCCTTTTTCTGCTTATTGTCCCTCAGAATTTCCACATTAAATCGCTTAAGAGTTAAGCATAGAAGTCTTAGTTTAACAAAAAAAAAAAAAAAGGTGTTAGTTTTGGTTTACCTCTCTACTCCTAAGTGCATTATATGTGGAAATCCTGCGAGGCAGAACTAAGATAGCCTCTCCAAGGGCTGATAGTGTCCTAGATGTGTTATATGTAATTCACAAATTATATATTGCACAAATAAACCCAGTCAGCTTTTCCATATTTCTTAGGCTTTCTTCTTTTTCAGAAATATTCAGATAATAGTTTTAGCACTTTAGTATTTTTAATGCCTCAGTGGAAATACCTCTCCCTGAGTCCAGGATGGTTCCCCAAGCATTCTGCTGCTTAAGCAAAACTGACTTGTAAAATTTTATTTCAACTCTGTGAAGAAAAATGTGACTGCAGATGGGTCTAGAGCCAGACCATAGAAGGCTTAGAGAGTATTTTCATGGTGTAGAAGAAAAGAAGCAAAGCCTGGCTGCCAAGTGAAGGAACTCACCCATTTGCCCTCTGAAGGCAGGTTGGTTGTTGGTGGCAAGTAGAACTGCTCTTCCTTGTGCCAATACCATTGCTCACAGAAGAGGACACAGCACTCCTGTGGGTGCTGTCTATGAAACAAAAACAGCCCAGGTGACCAGAGATTTATTAGCACTTTTCATGAATGCATACCTTGGCCAAACTGGCGCTTAATTTAAAAAAATAAAGAAAAAAAAAAGAGCATGGGTAGACAAATAGACAGGCATTCTGTACTGTGAATGTCAAGGTTTTATAGCAAAGTCTTCAGACATTCACTAAAGAAAACTAGGTATTCTCACTCCTAAACAGCTCAATTCCTCTGTTGTGCAACTGAGCTAAAAACAGGTTTCCTTGAGACCTCATCCATTTCCCAGTCACACTTGTGGCTGAGCCAGTACAGTGGAACTGCCATGAGTCCTCCTCACTCCTGCTTCACCCCAAGAGGACAAGAAGGCACAAACCTTCATTTTATAGTATTTTCTTTGTTATCCAAATGTGCAAAATGTTTCAGCTTGAAGTCAGTCAGATTTTTTGACTACAAGGATCCACTGGTTTCTTCTTTTATTCAAACGGACTTATTTCAAATTCTGTTACTATCCCTTTGAACCAGCAGTTTTTCTGCTCCTTTTGTGTCATGAGCTGTACATGTTCCAAAACAGTCGAAGAGAATTAAATCATGAAACAGTAGATCTCTGATACACCTGAGTATCAAGGAAAAATTAAAAACATATTTTGGAGAAAGAGTAAGGAATCACATCAGCCACTGGTCTGGGTACTTTCAGAAGACACAGGTATATTAGAAAAGCTGAGTTTGACTGGTGATTCATGGCTTTTCTACAGAAGTTTGTGTTCAAGAAGTTTTCATCTTCTGTTCAGATCACTAACAGTGTGTATGTAGCAGAATCAGTCCCCATACCTGATATGAAATTTTGGACTGAATTCTTCTACATTTTTGAATTAAATCGTTCCAGAAAAACACAAGATTTGGACTTGTATTCAACTATTCAAAAGAAGTTTTAATGAAACTAAATGAAAATTTATTCTATTTTTTGCAGTATTTTTCTACATTATCTAGAGCGATATTAAAGCACATAAACCACTATATTAAATACACATGCCTCCTAATTGCTATTTCTTTTAGGATAGTTTCCCGTAATTCCTACAATGGGGCAATCTATCTGTTTTCCTCTCCTGACCTCCATAGCCAGTTTCAATCAAATTAGAAAGAACAAGGCTCAAATTGGAGTCTTACCTTAGGTTTTTAACTTGACCAAACATTTCAGAAAAGTAAAGAATAAGCTCTCCTAGAGCAAAGTTTCCCTCTACAGTCAATGGAGGCAGGTGAATACCTTTGGATCTCTCTGAAGGCAGACCTTGTCTGCAAAAATTAGATGCCTAGTCTCAGAAAGGCAGAGATGATCTATTGTTGCTTTGGTAGGGCAGAAACACTGAAATAAGGCTGGCTCTCTGGCTTTCTTGTATTTAAGCTCAAGTTAGGTCCCTCAGTTAAGCAGGCTTGAACCCCTCTCAGGCACCTACAAAACAATGAAGTTTTTCTGGAGGACAGAGGTGCTCAGGCAATTTGCCCTCACTGAGACAGAGACACAGTGAGCTCAGCTATGGCAGGGCCTGGGGGCCAACAGCACACCCCAGCTCTGAGTAAGCTGCAGCCTGTGATGAGTCTCAGCTGGCTCAAAAAGTGCAGAGGACCTGGGCAGGGGAGCTGGGGTTATGATGAGGGAGGCTGAAGATCAAAGACACAATTCCATAAGGAACAATTTGTTCCTTTTAGAATTTGTTTGCATTCATTAGTTCTGCTGCGCACAAAACAACTTATTCAAGTGTGTCAGTTGCTTTTGTTTACTCTCATAAATGCCAAATGCATTCCAAATTCAACTGTTGGAGTAATGGGTAAGCCTCTCCTTAACTGTACCAATTGCTTTTCCAGGACATCAAATGAAAATCCTCTGTTGTAGGAATATATCTTTTGTGGGCGGATTTGCTGATATTGCAGTCCAAATGCCGAACTCTTACAGGAACAACCATTGCACTGACTCTTGCTTACATTTTTAATCTTTCTTTGGCCCCTGGCCATATTCTAAATAAATGAAACATGCCTGTATTGTTCCATCCAGCAGACAGATGATAAAAGGTCTGTTTCAGACTACGGGCAAGTCAGTCTTCAGCCAGTCATTTCTAAAGATATGGAACAAGTACAGCAGTCTTTAAGTTTAATACAACCCTTTCACATTTTAAATCAATTTACAATCTTTCTTTGTAATCAGTTTGGTTACTTCCCAAATCCAGTACAGGGGATGTTTTATTGCCAATTCTTCATTTCTGGTATGATGTTCTTGATAAGGGTTATGTCAAAGACAACAATTCTTGATCTGTACAGAACCTTTGAAACAGCATCTCACACAGGTCCTTTGTTTCAATAAAGCTATGGATAGTACATAAACCTTAACAAGTTGTTCTTCTAATTATCTGCCTTGAAGGTCACAAAATACTGTTAATGATGTTCCAAGTAACAGGGACCCTTTGCCTCCTAGAATCTCCCTTAAGAACATACTTGGCTGAAATAAAATTTTATGTATATTAACAATGTTATCTTTTTTGCAGCGCTCACAAAATAAGACTTACTTGCATTAGTGAAGACACAACACTTCATAAGCCAATAAATAATTCAACTGAGAATACTGATTTTCAGTCTGAATTAAAGGTAACCTGAGAGTATAGCTAATTTCAATATGATTAACACATGCAGCAAGCTAAGAATTCACCAAATACCTAATTACCAGTAAGATTTATTTTGCACATGAATTCAGGAGACTTTTAAAAGATAAATGAAAGACTGTTGTGAAGTGAAAAGTTTTATATGGTATAGGAGCTGAAACCATTAACTCAGAAACAACTGAAAATACTAAATTCTTAGGTATATCTTTACATTTCCACAGAAAATACCCCTTTTTCTTCCTGAAAGTTTCTTCTGTCCGAAAAAACATGTTCAAGGATTCCTGCATGCCTGGCTGTCCATTTGGAGTTATGGCAATCACTTTGCCTGGGCTGGTAGTTCTGGGTAGATGGGCACTGTGCATGCACCAGTACCTGCACTCATCTGCAGCTATTACACAGTCTACTTCACACAGATGCAGATCTACAGTAAGTTTTCTTCATGTGCAGTAAGTCTTGCACTTCCAGAAATGTCAAGCTCACAGTGCATGAATGGGCCAGGCCTATGAAATCTTCACCCACAAGTCCTAGAAATAGGCGAGCCTTGCAAGATTTATCTGACTGCTGACCTGTTGTGCCCGCTTGCAGTAGTCCTATTTGGCAAAAATTGTCACTGAGCATGTTATGAGCCATAGTGAAGCATGGTTGTGTCTAAACTAGTAAATAAATCAACCCAGAGTGCCTTCCATGGACCCAAGGGAAGAAGCATGATGCTGACACTGTACTCTTCCCCCAAAACAGGGCGGCCCTGTCTGGTGGGTTGACCCTGGCAGAGTGCTAGATGTCCAGAAAAGCCACTTTGTCACTTCCCTCATTAGCTGGGCAGGACAAAGAAAATATAAGGAAAGGCTTGTAGATTGAGATATGGGCATGGAAAAATCACTCAAAAATTACTGTCATGGGCAAAACAGATTCAACTTGGGGAAATTAATTTATTGCAAATCAAAACAAAGCAGGGTTATGAGAAATTAACCCAAATCTTAAAACACACTTCCCTTGCCATCCCTTCTTCCAGGCAGGGCTCAACTTCACTCACAATTTCTCTACCCCTGCCTTGCCAGTGGCACAGGGGGATGGTGAATGGGGGTTGTGGTCAGTTCATCACACATTGTCATCACACATCCTCAGCAGGATGATTCACTCTTCCCCTGCTCCAGCATAGTGACCCTCCCACAGCAAACAGTCCTTCACAAACTTCTCCAACATGAATGCTTCCCATAGGTTGCAGTTCTTCACAAATTGCTCTTGTGTGGGTACTTTTCATGGGGTGCAGTCCTTCAGAACAGGCTGCACCAGTGTGAGTCCTCACAGAGGCACAGGTCCTGCCAGGAGCCTGCTCTGGCACAAGCTTCCCATGGGGTGACAGCCTTCTTTGGGGCATCCTCCTGCTCTGGGCAGGGTCCTTCACAGTCTGTAGATGGATCTCTGCTCCACTGTGGATATCCAGGGCTGCAGAGGCACAGCTGCCTCACCATGGTCTGCACCAGGGGCTGCAGGGGAATCCCAGCTCTGGTGCCTGGAGCACCTCCTGCCCTCCACTGACCTCGGTGTCTGCAGAACTGCTGCTCTCACATAGTCTCACTCCTCTTTCTGTCTGCAATGGTGCAGGTTTTTTCCCCCTTCTTAACTCTGCTATCTCAGAGGCACTACCACTGCCACTACTGGGCTCAGCCTTGGCCAGTGGTGGGTCTCCCCTGGAGCCAGCTGGCATTGGATCTCTCAGACATGGGGAAAGTTTCTGGCAGATTCTCACAAAAGCGACCCCTGTAGCCCCTCCTGCTACCAAAACCTTGCCTTGCAACCCCAAGTCACACTGCTCACACTACTTATTGGACAAAGTCTTGTTGTCCCTGGCATTGTACTGGTGCAGTGTCTGGGAAGTTTACTACTTGGCACAGCCTGGAGTTGCTACCAGTTAGACAATACTGATGATTCTGGACTGTGTTTGAGGCCATGCTCTAACCCTGTGTATTTTATTTCTCGTGATACCACTCACAGTTACAGTAAAGAAGCCACAACCAGGAATTATGCAAGAAGCAGAAGACATCTGTGTTCTGTGGGAATTGGCCACTCCAAGAGTGGAAGAACCAATAATTTGTCTTAAATACATTTCTTCATCTGTGAGGGCAGTGTTTGTATTCTGCATTAAATGAGGCTTCTTGGACTTAAAACTCAGGTATCTCAAACTGCTATAGACCTGCCTGCTCTTTCTAAACCCACTCATACCTGTGCCTTCTGCTTATAGCTAGCCCTGCTTTCACTTGTAACAAAGTTCAATTCTCACACAACCACTACACAGCCCACACTTCTGGCCCCATGGAGGGATTTCTATGCATGACCACAGATGGGCATAGGCAGATAACCCCTTCTAATACATTTGGATTTTAGAATAACTACAAAATAATGTTCTGAATTCAACAGTGAAGCTCATTTTCTGATGAATTTGAGTTCTATAGGTGACTGAATTTTCCTTTGAACATTGGCATAAGCTCAAGCTCTTGTTAGACATCACATAATCCATGTACATGTTAGCCATTTTCCAAATGCTATTATTCAAAGCTGGGAAGCCTTCAGGAGAATTCACACCTACATGTGTTGTGGTTTAACCCCAGCTGGCAACTGAGCACCATTGCAGCTGGTCACTCACTCCCACCCTGCCTGGTCAGGAGGAGAATCAGAAAATCTTCAACTTCATGGGCTGAGGTAGGAACAGTGTAACAAACTAAAACATATTATTAATACTAATAATATTAATTATAATTATAACAATATTCATAATGAAAAAGGAGAAAGAAACCCCCCCAAAACCAAGCAATGCTCAACATATTTGTTCACCACACACTGCCTGTTGCCCAGCCGGTCCCCAAGCAGCGATCTGCTTTTTCTGGCCAACTTCCCACAGTTTAAATACTGGCCATGTTGTTCTGCAGTATGGAATACCCCTTTGGCCAGTTTGGGTCAGCTGTCCTGACCATGTTTCCTCCCAGGTTCTTGTGCACCTGCTGGCTGACAAAGCATGGGAAACTGAAAAGCCCTTGATTCAGAGTAAGCACTACTTAGCAACAACTAAAACATCAGTGTGTTGTCAATACTGAGATACATTCTCATACCAACTTCAAAACACATCACTGTACCAGCTACTCAGAAGAAAATTAGCTCTATCCCAGCTGAAAGCATGACAACAAGAAAGAATAATTAAGAGAGAGAAATCTTGGCTATGATGTTGATACTCCACTACCTTACGGCATTTGAACATCAAAATACTCACAACTAAGGCATTTAGAATTTGTGTTTCTTTATCTCACAATCCTCTTCTTCCCTAGAAAGGTCACTAATGTCAGCTGAAATACCCTAAGGCATCTGACACATGTACATGCAACTAGAGGCTATGACAGAAGACTTATGGGAGACAGTGCCCTACTGGACCAGAAGTGGGTGGCCAGGTGTTCCCACTCTGCAACCAAACTGAGCCTACTGTCAACAAATGCCATGAATTTTAGAGAGCTGATGGGCTGTCCAGAGATGGGTATCTGTTTTAGGGGGAGCTGAATGTCACCTGAAAGATGTTTCTTTCCTCAGCCTGGGTATGCACTCTCACAAAATATGAACCTGAATCAAATGTGTCTGAAGTTAGTGACCACTTACTGAGGGAGGACTCAGACACGAACACAAATAAACAATACGCTCCTCTAAGCCTCACTTCCTTATAAAACTGGGCTATAAACACCACTCAGAGTTTCCATAACTATTTTACCATTGCTGTTGGTTCCCTGTCCCACTCTATTGATGGTAGAGGACAGAGACCTTTTATGGCAGCCCCAATGATAGAAATTCAGTGGGTCTGCTGTAAGACTAAGTTTGGGTTTGAAGCGCACAAATGAGCATCACTGGTGCACAAATTGACCATCATTTGTGCTTCCCAGATTGGCACAGTACTTGCTAGGAAAGAAATTAAGTCTGCATGGAATTATCATTTCTGAAGACAGCATTATAAACAGTTATGTTCTTTGAGATTCCACCTGGTGGGTTTCCTGCAAGAGCATAAGCGTGTTGGTTTAGAATTGTATGTCTGAAATCAGAAGTTAAGTAATTTAAGTTTCTTAATTAACCATAGGGGACCTCTGAAATGCTGTCTTAGTTGTTGCTGGATAACAGAATTATGAATGTGTTGCTTTAATAATGGAATTGCTGTTAGTATACAGCAAGGAGTGAAAAATGGCGGAAATAAAGCCATTAATCACACAGTGGTAGTTCAGAGAGAATTCCTCAGAGAGAAGAAATAGGAACACCACAGATAACAGAAATTATAAATGTTTAAAGATGTTTGAGAAGAAGAATAAGTGGCATTTTCTGAACTATATGGATAGTATCCTAGGATTAATAGTACTTTAGGATACGCTAGGATACTCTAGGATAAATAGTATTCTCACAAATGTCTGAAAGATTTGGACTTCCCTTCCTCAGTACCAAAGGAAGGTAGCCTCAATAGAACAACCCACGAACATGCATATATATATTTTATATGGAAGATATATATATATATATTTAAATGGTTGTGTCAGTATACACAGATACATGTACACTGTATGTATCCATGTATATAAACTGTGGTAGAAAGGTATTATTAACATTTTTTTTTACCTTACAGGTATTACACTTCTAACCATTGATGCTCTGGAAGGAAAGCTGCAGGACCAAGACTGTCATAGTACTTTTGGCTAATATTAACAACAACAACAATAATACCAGCAAAGACAACAATAAAAATTCCATCACATAGCACTTACAAGGTTCACTGTAATATTCGATCTCAAGTGTTACCTTCTTTCTTACCTGCCTGGACAGTTGTTCCACAGCTTTAATTCATGCTCTGCTTTTCAAGTAAACATTTGCTTTCTGAAAGTGTCCTAATGGGGCTGAGAAATTTGTTGAAATACACAAAGGAAGGCAGGGTTAATACGGCTGCTATAATACTTTTGATGCAACAACTTTTAATCTGAAAAATTAGAAAAGTCTTATATATTTGGTGGGGTTTTTTTTAAATTCAAGGGCTTGGTAGGTTTGTTTTTTTCTTGGTTGGTTGGTTTTTGGGGGTTTTTTTGGGTGTGGTTTTTTTTTTTTTTTTTTGGTTTTGTTGTTGGTTGGTTGGTTTTGCAGGGAATGTTTTTTCTAGTTTTGGGTTTTTTTCCAGTGTCTTAGTCATAATGAGGATATTTTGCAGTAACTTACTGCTGTGGATAAATGTATCAAGCACATTAAACAAGTGTTGCTACTGTTCATTTCAAGCCAGCTCACAATCTGTATACTCATTCAACTTTTTTCTCTAAACAGTATACATCATTCTGAGCAGCTTCTATAAACAGACCAAGGTCTGCTTGCTATAGCAACACACCTCCAATAAGTGAATTTTCTGGTTGATTAAACGGAGGAACAATAACATTTCTTAGATCCAGCATACTTGTGCCAATAAATATCTTCTTGTGCTAACCCCACAATAAGGTCCTCATCCATTCTTAGGGTGCGATGGATGCACCAAAAACAGGGGGAAAGGGATAATGATAACAATGATCACAACTGTATGTAAACTGGGGCCTCTCCCAGTACAGACAAAAAAAACCAATGCAGTGGAGAAAAGTTCATCTGAGGTATCTTCAATTTGGATACCTACCTCTAGACAGGTGGGCTAACTTTGACATAAACTTATGAAGTAGGCCAGATGGATGCTGCTCTGTTTGTCTCCATTTAGTATAAAAAGACACTATATAATCAGATTGAAACTACACATTTACAGTATAAAATTAGGCAATATGAATCCCATGGTTTCTGTGGGTGTGCCTACATTTTCCCATCTAATTCTGCTTTCTTCCTTTTCTCTCTCTTACTGTTATTTGACCTGACATACTGGCAAAATTTGGAACTCAGTAGGTTATATCTACAAAGGCCAAAACTTATAATTTTTACGTATAGGTGCACAACCGATGCAACCTTGTTTAGTGCAAAGGACAAAGTGATTTCTGCCCAGAGCTGGTTAGAATATTTTTTGCCATTGCTTGAGTCTTTTAAACAAATACTGTTATTTTCCTTAAAATGGACTATTTTCAATAAAGAACTACTTGCATAGACAAATGCTATCATGAACAACTATTTAAAATAATTATTTTTCAGCTTGACAGATTGACTTGAAATTTCAGTTAGAAATTCAAATGATGTTTTATAGGTGTGCAATGCTAGTATGTGTTCTTTCAGGTCAATGCCATCTCTGTGTCTGGCACCCATATTTTCAATTGTTTCAATGCCACACGTGCTTTTGAATAAAACCAAACAAAGCAATAATTTGGCCTGTGATTAACTTAGAACAGTATTTTAAACTAGATAACTTAACATGAATCATAATTATCGTGGTACATAAGCTAAAGTTACATGTATCACAGGCCTTTTACTGGGATTAAATGTAACCCTTGCATCCCTACATACAGGTGACCCTTAAATGTGCAGAGTAATGGATTTAAAGCCATGCATGTAAATACTTGAACCACTGAAGCATAAGGTAGATAAACTTGGCCCATATCTGTTGAAACAGTGTAAAATGAAACATAATTATATGGAAATATTTTTGTCTTTTAAACAACAGCCTTTACTTAGCAGTGAATCACACTTCTTTCTATACAGGCTTTTGTTTCTTGCTCTGAGCAAAGTTTAAAACAGCCTACACTTAAAACTAGTGTAGGGGAGGAGGAAGGCGTAAATTCTGCAGCTGAAGATGGACAAGAGGTAGCATTTCTTTGGCACCAAGACTAAGTAACTTTTGTTTGGCAAAAAGAGATGCTTGCATTTGCACAGATATTTGCATTGTAAGAAGCAGGCCTAGCAGAAATGAATGAACAGACAGCATGCAGGTAAAGTCTGAATGCAAATCAAACAGCTCTGAAATGTGGAAAACAATTGTCCTCAAATTGGGTTAGGGTTAGTCCCATATCGGATGCATTTAACTTTCTGGACTTAATGAGTCATATGGACCCAAATGAGAATACCTACATGCATGAAATTAAGATTTGAGTATTTAAAATGATATCACCGCAGTAGTTCAGATCAGTCTAGTGTTTTAAACGTCAGCATTTTCCTTTGGGGAAGCACCACTACAGTTTAAAAGTGTTGGCAAGCCTGAAGGTGAAGTACTTAATTCTTAATCAAATAATATTTTAGTATCATCAGCTCTTGACAGAAATCTCTAATTAGTTTATCTTTTGCTTATAATGATATAGTATATCCTCTGTTTATAAAGGGGAACAGTATATATCAAGTGTGCATGAGTAATAACAGAAAGTTTTAAATTTTTAATATGTATAAATTACTGCATTATTTTTATTCCAAAACTGATGTCATTCTAGAGCCTTGTCCAGGCCTATTTGAGAATTTCTGTTTGGGGCATTTTAAAGTACCTGAGAAAAACATTTCTATCTGAAAGTTCTTGGAAAAGGACATTATAGATCCCAGGGCAAATACACATCTAGAGATTGTGGGAGACGCTCATAAATCAAAAGAAATGAACAGCTGAAATGTCCATTCAGCTCAGTTGATGGTAGGAGTACTCAGCACCTCTGAAAATTAGCTTGCTTACCAGGTGCCTAAATAAGGATGGACTGGTGCTTTGAAAAATGTGAGCTTAGTAAGTCAGTTCTGTAAACATACAGTAATGTTTGCTACAACATTTCCATCACTCGCTACAGTCAGGCAGGAAATCGGAGCTCTGGAACAACTGCAGCTTATGCTTCTAGACTTGATCCTGACAAACACTGCTTCTGGAGGCTTGCAGACTTGGATTCCTGACTTTTCCAGAGCTTTGTTAAGCTCAGTGGTGTACAACATGCTAAGACTCGTCATTTTTAGGACTAGAAGCCAAATCTTATGGAGAACCCCTTTTTCCACACGGAAGGCTTTCCTTCTAGGAAGGTTTTAAACACAGCAATCAACTCTGTTCTGCTCTTCCAGTGGTATGGTACAGATTACAGTGGAACTGGTGAGCTTCTTCCTCTTTGCTAACACAAGTAGTGAGGAGAGTTTTACAAGACTCATCAGTGAGTGTTGCAATCCAGGCATACGCCACGGCAAATTGCAATCACTCTGAGAGCAAGTGATTTCTCTGGGGACTTCAAAACACATGGTGCAGTGCGATCTTTGGCACTTAAATCTTGCCTTACTTCAATCAGTAGAAAAAAAAGTCAGAAAAATTAAAATAAAACAAATTTAGATTAATGTAATCTCAGTGATGAAGGTATATGCTCAAACTTCAGGAAATTATTTTTTTCAGCCTTACATCAGCTCAGCTGTTTTGCATATGCTGGCCTTGGTTAGTTCTGCTCTGTTTCGGGGAATAGATGTCAGTATGTTTTTAATATTTGTTTCATATCTCTGAGATTTACAACTGATATGTATACTTTAATACTTTTGATAACATAATATTTATTCCTAAATGTCTGGGAAGGTGGCCATCAATCCAGTCTTGTGTGGGTAAAGCCAAGTTTATGTACATATATACATGTGCATGAAAATATGCATTTTGTGTTTTGGCTACGGCTCCTCGGTGCGGTCTGGAGGTAAAGAACCTATTTACCAGGATCATGCTGTACACTGGGTAGGATGACAGCTATGAGAGAGCTGTGGCTCTGCCCTCGACCAGCGTTGTAGGACTGAGGTTCCATTGAATGGCCAAGGCTGGCAGGCTCCTCTGCAGAGGGTCTAGCCCAGCGCCCTTCTCAGGGCTACAGTACCACTTCTGCAGTGGCTGTTCTGAGCAACACCCAGCCTGGTCTTTAATACCTCCACTGACAGAGATGCCACGGTCATTCAGGACAACTGCTCCACTAAAGACGCATGTTTTTTCTTATATTTAAATGGAATTTCCTTCATTTTGCGCCTTTTGTGTCAAGCCCTGTCACACCGTTAGAAAGAACAAACTACTACGGTACTGACATGTCATGAGATAGAACTAGATGTGGCTGGAGAAGGAGGCCATGCAGAGGTAGGGCAGCACTTTTCCTGGACAAACAGCCTTATTCTACTTCCCGGAGATAAGCATAACACAGTACCGTGTAAGCACCGGAACGATGAAGCCAGGAAGTGGGGATGGACTGTAAAGGGGGATCAAGACCACCCAAGCCCCCCAAAGCCCCCCGATCCATTTCCAGAAAGATCTGAAAGATCGGACTGCACCTGGAAAATAATTTACATGGAAAGTGAGAAATCTGTCTTCAGGGTGGAGAAAACCTATCCACAAAGAGATACCACTGCCAAGCCTGGGCAGCGGCCCCTAGGACCATGAGCTGGATCAAAGCTGAAATCATGACTGGCGATCCCTTCTCCCCTCTCTTTTCCTCTTTCACTCATCTCTTCCTTTCTCTCTTCCCTTTCACCCTACTCCTATATCCAAAACCCACCGCGGCGTGCTTACACAGTAGGCCAGGGACTAACGAAACAATTCCCACGCCAAGTGTGCAAGTCACTAATAAAACTTTCTGATTGTTTGCGGACCCTGTGACTACTGTCGCTCCTTCGGACCGCGAGCGTTTAGGAATCTTGGGCGCTCCCGTCGCCTGGCGGGTGGGACATCGCTCCCGCCCGAGTCCCGCGGGGCGGGGCACGGGAGAGGCCCCGCCACCGGCGCTCCCGCCCGCCGCGGCTGCACCGCACCGCCCGCTCCCTGCGAGCGCCGGGAAGGGGAAGAGGCGGAGCGGCCCGAGCCATGGCCGCGCCCCGCCGCCG
>VZTT01049971.1:52745-72425 GCA_013400855.1 Buphagus erythrorhynchus
TTACGCTATAAAATAAATAGAGTTAGAAGAAGTGATTCAGTTGTACTTACCAAGCTTTTTGGGTCTTTTTATTTTTAAATCTAATTTTCTTTTCTTGGCCCAGGTCATGGTGTCTCTTTTCTCCTTAAGAGAGGATGAGGCACTTTGAATTCAAAATGCTTTGGAAAAANNTTTTTGTCAAGGATTTGTAATTATTCTATGATTAATTAATAATTGGAGTGTGTGATACTGCAACAGAAACTTGCAGTAAGGCTTTATTAGGGTTAACATTCTGTTTGAAAAAGAGTTCTCATGCTGGATTTTTTTTCTTTGCCTAAGCTTATTTCTTTTCCATAGATTAAAGTTTTATGGTTTTGGTCTGAAATTGACTGCTTGTATTTATATGTATTTACATATACATGTGTAACTGAGTCTTCAGATGCATTTTAGTGTCACAATATAGGAACCATATTTGTTCTTGAAAGAGGAAAATTGTCAAAAATAATAATACAGAATGTAAAATCACTTACTCATCATATTACCTGTTTCTTGATAGCTCAGATTTCCAGTGGGAATATAAAGCCACATCTAATTTCCACCTGTGTTATTTCCTGCTGTAGCATATTGGCTTTTTAGTTTGTCATGTTTTTAAAAGCATAGATGTTAATTTGTTTTTCTCTGTGTAAAAAGAGATCTGTTTACCTTGTAGAATCAGAGATCTTGGGAAAGTTTTCCAGGGAAAACCTAAACTGCAGTGATTGCCTGGGTGTGTTCCTTTAGAATTTACAGGACCTTATTTATAGGCCTGCATAGACTTTCAGTTATGTAGCCTCTTATAAATGCAAAGTCTGAAAATGGAAGGACTGAGAACACACTATTAATGTATTTTCCTTAGCTTCTGGTCTAACAGATGAATTGTTGATGCCAGGTACTGTATAAGTAGGCACTGAAGACTCAGCACACTATAGAATTCATGCTAACCCCTTTATTAAATGGAAGCATGCTTCCTTTATATAGGCAGGTAAAAAGGACAAAATTTCTATCCCTTACAAAGACTATAAAGTAGGATCAGACTGCAATTCGGAAGTACCACAAGAAACATCGGTGAAGTTGTGAGCAAAGCTGCCCAGGTTCTTTCTACACCCCCTGGAGTTCCTGTCTAACAATACTGTAGGGAGCCTGTGGTGACTGTCCTTTTAGCATAATGACATAAATTAGGAAAATTTATGACATAAATTACTTAGGTAATAAGAAGGTTTGTTTTCCCAAGATTTCGTAGCTCACCACTGGATTTGGCTAGCACACTCACTGGTAGGAGTCTTAAGTTGTTCAGTCAGCACTTCTCTGAGTAGTTTGATATGGTGCTGATCAAACTGTGGTGTAGACCCTTGTTGAGGGTGCACATGGTAATGATTGAAACCTCTGCTCCCCCCTATGACTATTCGTTGCTCTTCTCCTCCCCTACCCAAAAGAAAAATTATCAGAGT
This sequence comes from Buphagus erythrorhynchus, assembly GCA_013400855.1. Lineage (NCBI taxonomy): Eukaryota > Metazoa > Chordata > Aves > Passeriformes > Sturnidae > Buphagus > Buphagus erythrorhynchus. The sequence goes on from VZTT01049971.1 coordinate 54,212, forward strand.
ACTGAAATTGTATCCTTAAGTGAGGTTAAACATCTGGTCAGCCTTTTGGATAAAGGGGAAAAAATGCTTTATCAGTAATTTTTGGGATTTTGTGTCTGCCCATTTTTGCTGACCTCCCTCCGCACCTGGGGGTGTCTGCAGACCGAGAAGAGCAGTGCTGATGTCAGCTTTCAGGGCTTACACTGAGGCTTCTCTGAGCCAGCCCATGAGCTGCAAGTCACTGCAGCTTTGCAATTTATGTGCTCTGAGCAGGACAGCCCTGCTGCAGTAGCTCTTGTTTCTTGAAGATGGATTGATAACCAAGATAGAAGCAGCCAACTGACTCAGCTGACCACATTTCAGTGGCCCCTTCTGTAGTTGTGGCAACTTCCCATTTCAGATATGGAAAGTGCCAGTCCTGTTTGCAATGTATTTGTCACCCTTTCATTGTAACCCAAAACTAACGTGAAATGGTAGAGCTGTGTTATGGGATGACTTAAAATAAAGCTTTCCTTTTCCTTTCCCAACTATTAAGGTTCTGATGGGCATTTCAAACCAATTTCTTCTAGCTTCCTTGTTTACTTTATATGTCCACCCATACAGAGTCATCACAATTCATTTTGGTGCACAAAAAAAGAGCATTTCAAATTGTCCATGGAAGGTTTGAGACTTTTGTTCCCCTAACCCAGAGTCTGATATCCTCAAGACAAACATGATGGAAGGAGAGAGAATTCTCTTGTTTTCCACTTTCCCCCTTCACTGCAGACAAAAGCTGATTTCTTGAGTGATTTTGATTTGGGTTTGGATCAAAGGCTTTGTGTTGTAAGATGAACTATTCACACATCTTATTTATTGATTCAAATTCAGTTTCGTTTATAGAGCTGGTAAATGAACATCTGTATATAATAGTGATTTTTTTCTGAGCTCTCTTTGTAGTGAGTTTATGTAGACTGTGTGTATGTTTGTGTGTCTGTATGTATATAAGGCACATTCTTCAAACATATTGGGTATTCTTTTGATTTTTCTGAAAGCTTACAAACACAAACCAGATTTCTTTTCAACAGGGGAAGCAACCCTTTACTTATTCAATAGTGGTGCACAGCAGCTGTTTGAAGTAAAAGCTTTTCACGAGGAACGTCGTTCCTGGTTTATAGGTCAGACTGTTCAACAGGGTGAGTTGGATAATGTGTCTTTCCCCCATCTTTAACTAATGTTTGTACACAGGCCTTCCCTCTCTCTTCTAGTAAATTTACAGGTGTTTTTCCTAGTTGTTTGAGACATGCTGCATCATATCCCCACCTTCTGATAGACTCATTTGCCATGTGGATTTAACCAGGGCTGAGGGCTTTGTCATTTCTCTTTAAAAGGTTGCCTTTGGCAGCCTCAATTAGACAGATGTTCATTTGTCATTTTTTGAAGAGGGAAGGAGGGGTAAGTAATTCAATTGTGTTTAAACTGAAGTGCCATAAAATAGTTAGCTTTCCTTGTCAATCACACCAGCAAGTCCTCTGTGTAAGTTAATATGTATTATCCTATGGGAAGGAAAAGAAAGGGCTGGAAGGCCTTAGCTAGCCGAGCAAAGTGGTGTGTTAGAGCTCCAAGCACTGGAATGTATGGTCTTGCATTCTTTAAATTACCTCTGTAGTCCCAGCCTAAGTGCTGGGTTCTCAGGAGAGGACTGCTGTCTGAAGCTGCCATTTCAGTGCTCTCTCTGCAGGGAGCTGATCCTGCTCACCTTTCTGAAAATGAGGAGGAAACTTGTGTAACTTGCTTGTGATGGCTTTCACAATCCCTTTTCAGTAAGGGTGTTATTGTAGTGGTGTTTCTCTGCCAGCATGTCAACAGACCAGCATGTCCTTAACTATTAATTCAGGAGATTAAGGTATATTTATTTTATTCCTTTTCATTAGAGAAAAGTCCATTTATAGTAATAAATAAAAGCAACCCTTCCAGACATACGCCTTCTTTAACAGTAATATCCCAAAGTGTGTGCTAACTTTTAAACATCCTCTTTAGGCACATAAAGCAATGCAAGCAGTATGTCTCTGAGCTTTTCCTTACTCTGTCTTGGGAGTGAGCCAACAGACTGGGTCTGATCCCTGCTCCCAATTATGTCCATGTTGTATTCTCTCTCTCCCTTTCTAACCTTTATTTTGGCCCTTGGGAAACAGTTGCCTTAAGAAATCATGCTCTGAGTTTTCTTTAAAAAATACAGTGGAAAAATTGTTCCCGAGTGTTAGGGCTGCTGCTGTGTCTCTGAAATGGGCAGGAGAAGAACAACACAAAAAAAATCTGTGTGTTTGCAGTTAAAACAAATTATCTGATCATCTGCAGAGAAGGGCAGAGGTCTTTATACACCTCTGGTGAGTCTGAATCTTTAGAACAAACAAAAATAACTCTTCCTGGAGGTTTGATGGAAAGCATTTAAATGGAAGCTTTGAGAGAGTGGCTAGTGGAGCTTTTTCCTTCCGATTTCAATATCGAAGCTTTTGTGTTTGTAAGTAATCCTGATGCTTGCTTTGCCTGACACAGAACATCATGTTGGTAATACACATGGTAGGTTGGGTATCAGCTTTTGCCCAAAGCACAATCTTCCCACGTGATCTTTTGTTAGTTTTAGGGCCATCATAATAGGATTTCCTTTTAATTATCTTAATCATGTGATTTAAAAAAAAAAATTGCTTATTATTATTTGCTTTTGGTTTGCTAATTACTGTCAAATTGTCATCAATTATTTGGTCTCATTAGTGAGTTTCCTTGATGTTACGTTGTTTCCAATTATCTGCAGTTATACAAAAAGCCTGACTGAGCTATTGTCCTGCAATGAACTCCAGATGGGCAGAGGTGTCTGTTTCAATGGGAGACCAAGTTCTTCCTTTGTGTGTAACCTTGAATGCAACACACTGAGCCATGTTTTCTGATCTAAGTTTATTTTGTTCCATTAGTGGACCGCATCAGATTCTCCCTTTACAGATGAAGGCAGCTCTCACTTAACTAGCCCTTGAAATTTTTTCTTGTCCTGCCTGTCTTCTGCCAGTGCAGTGTTGCCTTGCCAAGTGTTAGAGGTGGAGTATTGCTGAATATCTCTGGTATCCCAAGCCAATTTCTTTTGCCCCCAAATCTGCCAACAGAGGGCAGCTTCAATTTTGCTGGTTTTAATGCAGTCCAGAAAAAGGGCAAAACTCAGAGTACATGAAGCAGAAGTCCTGAAGTTGAGCTTTTGCTTTGGTTTAGCAGGGTACTAGCTTGANAATATTGGGATGCTTACTCAAAAAAAAAATGTTGCTCACACTCCTAAAAAACATCCTAAAGCCCCAGCAATATATTTTGTAAGCTTACTTTTGCATGTCTGATACCTAGATGGGCGCCTGCTGTTTGTTACACCAATGGACCCCTTATTTCTGATACTTTACTACCTCATAAAAGCAGACAAAGAGGTAAGCCTGCTTTATTTTTTTTCTCGGGAATTCTCAGGAGAAAACATGATTTCTGACTTCAGTTCTGCAGGAGTTATGTTAATTTTACAAAGAGTAGCTTCCATAATAATGGAAATTTAATTTGTATTTAGAGCAGATTTATCTTAATACCTAGAAGTATTTTTGTTTGCATCAAGTTTTTTGGTCGGTGAATTATGGTGCAAGAGTCAGCTTTCAATCTCAACAAGTGCTAATCACCTTCTTTTTTAAGAAAAGAGAATCTCTTTTGTCTTTTTGTGAGAGCCTGTCCCAGAACTATTGAATTTAAAATGATGACATGTCATCAGATCCAAACAAACTAGTGCCCTTTCTGAGGCATCAGTAAAATGGTTATTTTGGCAAGGAAGGGAAAAAGAAAGAAAAATTTGGATGCTATGGAGGAGGAAGGAGGAACATTTCTGTGGCAGTTTGAACTTGAACGGAAACAACAACATTTTTAGAGATGCCGTATCATAGAACAGCAATGGGAAGATCGAGTATCCAAAAGTTGGGTAATTAAAAAATGGCTTCCTTGGTTTATCCGGAGTGTAGCAAATCCTCACTTAAATTTCTGAAATACATCAAAATTCATAGGGAAATTTACTGAATTTTTTTATAAGCAGCCTGAAAAAGTGCCAGAAAAAAGGGGCACAAAATAAAATGGAAATGTTGATTTTTGTTGTTGTTTTACTTGTTTGTTTTGTTTTGTGGAGACAATGATTTCATGTTATGCATCCTAAGACTTTTTGTTCTAAAAGAATTTTTACAAGGTTGCTTGCTATTTTCTGCTTTAGATTGCAAGTGGAGAATGCAGCAATTTTTTTTATTGTGAAGATATAAAATCTTCCTATACCTTTGTAATAGTAACTTACTGTTCTGTAATGATTTTTTAATTATGTAAGGTATAGGGTGTGCAGATGTATTCTGTATTTCTGTGGTCAGGATGGTCCATCAGAAGAGATCATTCCACAAGTAGTTCAGCTTGTTCCCTGGGCACTGCACTCTGAATTCATCATCCCTTGGAAAGCTTTATACCAAACTTAAAGTAGGGAAGTAGTAAATCTGCTCTCTTTATGTGGAGGGGTGTTGAGGTAGCCTGAGTAAAGGACAGCTACTGCTGCTGTTTCTGGGCATGGCAAGAGTTCTGTGCTGCCCTTCACTTTTTCGGTACATGGTTTTCTAGGTTTTCTGGTTTTCTAGGTTTTCTGGTTTTCTAGGCCAGGCATGATGCCAGATTAATGCATAGAACTGTTTTGGGTCCTAAAAAAGGGCAAATGCATTCCTGCAGTGCCTTGCTTAAGCTAGTATATTCTAGTCTCATGGCAAGGTTAGCCTGAATGCAGCACAATCACTTCCATCTTGAACTAATGGATATCACTGGATATCGTAGAATCATCCTTCGCACTGTCCTTTGATTTTGATAGTGTGAGGGAGGATTGCTTGGTGTGTCTCTGAGCAGAGCCATCTTCTATACAGCACCTTTCTTGGCTTAGGCTCTGTGCCCATGCATGATATAAATGCAGCTATCTTGCTTTGGGACACAAGCAGGTAAGTTATCTATAAGAAAGAGCTTATTGCAGTTTTATTTTTGTGTCTCCTAACTTCTTTTTGCCATGGTTATTGTGCCTTTTCCCTTTTAAGGAGAAAAAACCCTCCAAATGCTTTCTTGGTTCTGCCTTTTGTGTTTTTGTTTGGGATTTTTTTCTTGGTTTTATTGTGATTTAACAATAGATGGTTAGTTTTATTAAGCCTCTGAGTGTCTAGCAAGAGAATTAATTAATAATGAAAGCAGTGTACCCCAAGTGGGTTTTTTCATGCTGACCAGTATAATGAGTTCAGCCTTGGCTACAGAGACCATGCACTCTCTAAGCATGAGAAGCTCACAGAGTCTTTGTACTGATGCACTAAAGGATCTTTCCAAGGGGAAGCTTGCCAGTTGTGCCAAACCATGCTGAATGATTATGCATTGTTTGGCAATGGCAAAATTTGTTTGATAGTTCTGTCATGTGTGGGGCTACTTAAGTTGTGCCAAAATCACTTTATATCCCTACTCTGGCCAAGCTGGAATTAACTTTGCAGAGGTGAAAGGTTAATACTGTGTTCCAGAAGCTGCCCTGCTCCTTTGAGATTTATCTTTGTGGAAGGAAAAGCAAAATTTGAATGGGAGTTATGACACTGGGCTTAATCCAACAGGTTTTGGTCTAAAACACTATTGGCACACACTGACTACTGTGTCTTATGTCATCTTCCAAAAAATCCCACTGTACTTCACATTAGTTTCTCCCCATGTTGTTTTAAATTTGGCCTTTTAAGTGCAGTGTTTGAAGAGTTCAGCATTTTGCAGGTATTTACTGGTCTGAAATAAATATTTATAGCTTTCTTTGTAATCAGTTTCTGAATGTGTCATGTGTTACCGTTCAAAATACGATCTTCTTTAAATCCTTTATTTTAAAACTATGGCCATTGCATGCATATATATTTATATACATATGTGTAGTGTGTATATATGTGTCTTAACATTTTAGTAATGCTTTTGTAATCCCTTTGATGTATTTTCAGCAGCAAGGAAAGTTCCAGCCACTTGATCAAGTTGTGCTAGACTCAGAATACCCTAACTGCCCGTTGCTGCTGAAGTGTGCAGATGTTAAACAGTACATACAGCACGTAACAGAAGAAAAAGGTGAAAAAAAGGGGTGGGAAGGAGGGAGGACAAAAGAAAAAAAAAAGACTCAATTTGTTAGTGTCACCTCATTACAAGATAGATTTAAATATTGTTTTTTGCTTTACCAAATAACTGAAGTGCTGGACACAGCTGTACTTTAAAAACAGAAGCTTAGGCTTAAAGCTTGTCATTGCAGTCTTGTGAATAGAAATGTGTGGATCTCACATTTTCTGCTGCAGCTCTGAAAAACCCATGCAGTCTTGTTGCTAGGTGTCACACCAGTGATAAACCAATCAGAGCTGGCTTCTTGACATTAATGTATATGTTGTGAACTCTCTTTGACTGGGATCAGAATTTTACATCTCTCTAAATTCTTTATTTAGTGTAGGATGGTCTGGCGTGGAAGTGGTCCATTTTACTTTTTTCCATCCTTTGTCACGAAGCATTAAGTAGAAAAAAGCTGGAGAAGAATAAATATGCTGCTGAGAAAGGAGAGCACAAGTTTTCTGGCTCTGCATAATGTAGTGCTGTGGGTTTAAGCTTAAAGACTTAATTGTTTCAAAATACAAAAATTGATTGAGATGCATAAGTATATGAGAGAGAAAACTCAAATAGAAAAAGTTAGCAAGCTATTGGTTCTGTACATAGTTTCCCCAACCTTTGCTCAGAATTCCCTTTGGTGTAGAGGCTTTCATTTTATTCTAGGACAATATATGCTTTCTAGGAAGGGACAGGGACGTGACATTATTTTTGCAGGTTTGCAGATATGCAAAATGTGCAAGACCTCAGTTTTTATTTTCAGTCCCTTGAATAGCATTCTATTTAGACTTGCTAACTCCCTGATAGGGAATGGAGATTTCCCTACATGCACATGGAGATCTACAGGAGAGCATGCAGGAATCTTTTGCACCACCAAGTGCAAAACTAGTAAGCTCTCTGTTTCTTATGCACTAGAGCTCCTCCAAGGAGTTGAGGTTAAGGTTAAAAGACAGATTGAAAGCTACAAACATTAAGAATTTGCTTTCATGAAGCAAGCTGATCCTTATTGATATATTTATATATATAAGAAGAAATATTTTGATGATCTACAGATAATTGGGGAGTGGCTAAGGAAAGGTGATGAAAAAATAAAATCTGCTAAATCTGCTAAGTAAAAGGCCAGACCTCGTCCTAGCTGTATAGAAGATTAAGGTGTTTGTGGGAGGGTGGAAGCTGTAAGTTAATTTAGGTGCACAAGTTTTTTGGGCTTGATGTGGTGCATTAGCAGTAAAGTAGAGAAGTTGAATTTGAGCTTCAGGGCAGGACACATTTCCATTGGCAATGCTCATTTTCACAAGGGAGCAGAAAATCTAGGTAGCAAGGCTGTTGTCACATTCTGTTTGTGACTGGGGTATTGGAATTATGTGCTCCCATAAACACATAATTGTGGAGTAATATTGCTATTCATCCTGCATTTCCAAAAGAACCTACAGAAACATTTAGTTACATTTTGTATCATTTGGAAACAATCTTTTTCTTTGGGTGAGTTCTGACTTTTAAGAAGGCTTCTTTCGGCCATGTGCATTTGAAATGCAAAACCCCTTTTGCCTTCTCATGAAGTGACAAATATTTCCATTAAAAAGTATTTAAGCTTTCAGGCAATTGCTGTGCCCTACAACTTGTCTTAACATGGGATAAGTAGCCAGGGTGAGAGAAGAGCTATTAAACTTCCGTGTCACAATCATCAAGGTTAGAAGAAACGTTCAAGATGGTCTAGTCCAAGTGTCAACCTAGCACTACTGTATTCACTAAACGATATTTCCAGGTGTCACATCCAGACTCCTCTTGAACAGTGTTCCAGAGACTGATTCCACCACTGACCTGGGCACTTTATTCCAAGGCCTGACCACCCTTTCAGTGAAAAAAAAAATTAATATCTAATGTGAAGATCTCCTGCAACTTAAGTCCATTTCCTTTTGTCCTTTCACTTGAGACATGGCAGAAGAGACCAACCCCCACTGCAATGCAATTCCTTTCTGTTTCTGTTTAGTATGGAAGGCAATAAGGTGGCCCCTGAGCCTCATTGAGAGTAAACAGCCCCAGCACCTTCAGCTGCTCCTCATCAGACTTGTGCTCCAGACCCTTCACCAGCTCCGTTGTCCTTCTCTGGACACACTCCAGCACCTCAGTGTCCTTCTTGTAGCGAGGGGCCCGGAACTGGACATAGGATTTGAGATGTGGCCTCATCAGTGCTGGCAGGGACAATCACTGCCCTGGTCCTGCTGGCCACACTATTGCTGGTACAGGCCAGGATGCCATTGCCCTTCTTGGCCACCTGGGCACACTCTGGCTCATGTTCAGTGGCTGTTGACCAGCACCCCCAGATCCCTTTCTGCTGAGCAGCTTTTCAGCCACTCTGCCCCCAGCCTGTAGTGCTGCAGAGGTTTGTTGTTTGTTGACCCAAGTGTAGGACCTGGCATTTGTCCATGTTGAGCTCCATGGCGCTGGGTCTCGGCTTATCAGTCCAGATCTCTCTGTGGAGCCTTCCTACCCTGCAGCAGATCAACGCTCCTGCCCAACTTGCTGCCATCTGTGAACTGACTGAGGGTGCACTCAATCCCCCCATACAGATCATTGATAAAGATATTAGATAAAGAATTGGCCCTGGGGTCACTAGTGGCTGGCTGCCAACTGGATGTAACATGATTCTCTGGGCCTGGCCATCCAGACTGTCTTTTTCCCAGTGTAGAGTGTACCTGTCTAAACCATGAGCTGCCAGCTTCTGTAGGACAGTGCTGTGGGAGACAGTGTCAAGTGCTTTCCAGAAGTCTAGATAGACAACATCCATAGCCTTTCCCTCATTCACTAAGTGGATCACATTGTCATAATGGAGATCAGGTTGGTCACCCATCTGAGAAGGTGAAAAATGGTGCCACATCCTTTTGGCTGCCAAACCTAAGTCTGCATAGGATCTTAGGATGAGATCTGGATTATTTTTGTGAAAGGGCACTGCCTCTAAACAACAGTACAGCCTTTGAGCAGTATTTATGTTCCCAAGACAAAACTTTAAAAAAAAAGAATTTGCTCTAGACAAGATCTTGTGTCTTGGTCTAACTTCTCTATGCATTCTGATACTGAATTTGCTGTTGTTATCCGTCAGAGCATCCTCCCATAAGCTATATTCTGCTAGACAGTAGTGAAGATGCTTCACTGCTTGTTTTTTTTTCCATTTTAAGTGATGTATTATGTACACCTATAAGTTTGTGTCATTTTACCAACAAATTATATTAGCTGTTAAAGATGTGTTCACTTGCTGAGTTTTGTTTTGAAATGCGAGGTAAACAGTGCTTTAGTCATAAAAGCTGTACACACAGGCACACATCAGCTTTATGTGATGTTCTTGGATTTTCCCAGGCATGTACCTGTATGTACGTGCTACTTCTTTTCTTGTTCAGATTTGAGTTAGTTTGCAATGGGGCTTTTTCTTAGGATTTCTTTTTTTTAGAGCACCAAGAGTACTGTTATGCAACAAACCCATTGGCACTTGCTTGCCTGTCATGCACACATCACCTTTCTGTTTAATCCACTTCTATGTGTTTCATATTCTCATGTCTTTTATTGCTTGTAAAAAATACCAGCATTATGACTTCAGGTACTCACTCTTTTCTGGCTCTTAAGACCTGTTGTCTACTTTGTAGCCTTCCTCATTTAAGGAGTAGAGCATTAGGGCAAGAAATACTAGTTGTGTTAAGGCTTCTGCAGCTCTGTTCTGCTTGACAGAACTGAACAACATAATTATTTCACTCTTCATTTAGTCTTAAGACATTTAACATCTGTCTAACAAATTCTTACCCCAGAGCACTCACAGTTTACACTTACTGAATTAGCAGAAAATCCACCTTCCCTGGCCTCATTCTTGAAGGGCACTGAAAATTCATTTAGCTGAATTAAATTCTGAATTACCTGCTTTAGTAGTTGTGGGAAGGATGTGTTACAGCTCACTAAGTCTGAGTGAGGCAGGTTGTTTGCTAATAAATTCTGACATTGGATTGAATGTACAGTAGAGAAGGTTTAAGAAAGGGTTATGAATTCCAGTTCTAGAGTATTACTCTTTGTTTCATTTTGCAAGGCAAAAGCTGCACTGTGATCTTGTCTGATGTGATTAACATGAAGAGCCAAGAAAACTTACCTGATTAGAACAACTAAATAATATTGCCAAGCTTGTATTCCCAGAAGGTAGGAAAAAAGGGGCCATATAAGTTTCAGAGTTATGGAAAACACTGAGAAAATGGATTTTAAAATGTGCTTTAGGCAGTTTGCTCAACAATACATCAGGGAAACTTCCAAGTCTACATAGCGATTACCCGATCACTGAACATATTACTTAATTGTAGAACCACTTATATTCCATCTGTATTTCTCAAACCCAATCTTTCCAGATGTCTCAGACCAGTTTTATAGGCACCAGACACATTAGGGAACAAAAGGCTTTCCAATATATACTCATATTATCAAACGTAGTCACTAACTCTCACCAATATCAAATGTGCATCACATGTTAAATCCACGTTCCAATATTGAATCCTTTTGTCAGCAGTTTGTGACTTTCATAACTCACTTTAATTCTTCAGAGGTCTCAAATATTGTCAGTTTCTAGAGTTTAATAGTCAAAACTGTCAAGCACACAAAATATTTTCAAACAAAGTGATCTCTGAAGGGTTCAGTGTAATTATTTTTCACATGTTTTAATGAAAATGGCTTCACAGTTCTACATTTCCTTTCCCTGAGTCACTCTGAATCATGCTGTTGTGGGGGAGTCTGCCTGGGAATCCAAACTAGAATTACTTTTCAGCATGGGTTGGGGGATGGTGCCCAGAGGATGTCCCTTCATGGAACTTTCTTAGATAAGAGAGGAATCCATGAATTGTACTCACTGTACTTAAATCCAAACCACGTTTGCCCTTTGTGAATCAGGTTCAAGTATCCAGAGTGTTTCTCCGTTTTCTGCTTCTTTCAGAGCCATTTAGAAGCGTCCAAGTCCTAAAGCCTGCAGCCAACAATGTCACAGCTAATTGTTTTACCTGCAGCTCATCATAAAGCAAAGTGTATATTAGTGTATTTTTCATTTTTGCTCTGAAGAATTTTTATATTTTGCTATTGTTCAATTATTGAGACAGATTTAAACTTTTATCTTGCAAACAGCTTTCCTCGACCTCTCCATAGCCCCTGCCATGCATATAGAAAGAGCACATGATAGAATAGTTCACTGTTTTTGTGGAATTTGGAGGAGCCAAGATAAACCTCAAAGAAGGAAATGCTGAAGGAATCATAAATAATATGTTGTTGTTTGCCAGGGGAGAAGAAACTCCGTGAAATGAGTGTTGGAATATGACACTGTATCAGTAAATGACATGAAACAGATGTAGGTATTTCTGGGAATGGTATACAGGAGATTAAAACTTATTGAAATACCTGTTAAAGAAAAAGACTGAAGCAGCAGGCTCCAAAATCTCCTGTGAAATCTTATTAGGCATCTGATTCTGTTTCCCAAATGTAGCTTTCTGTGAGTTAATACTGAACTTTTATACTGAAATTTCCCTGAGCCTTTGTAATTTTCTCTTTTGCCTGAGTCTTACGAACTCATGTATCTCCAGATAACTGATCACATGTGAATAGCAAGTATTCATGATGCCCTCGTTATCACAGGGGAAGCACTCTCTGAAATTCTTGTATCATCAAGTTAATTTGTGTTGCTCCATAAATCATAAGTGAATCATGTACTTCCTCCCACAAGGAGTGCGTTTCGCTATTCTGGATTTTGTATTTTCTTTTAGCATTATATTGAGTTATGTAAAAGGGGGATAGAAGTAAAATTTCTGCTTTAGTCACTCTGACGTGAGAGAGGAGAACTGATAGGGAAATGGTTTATTGAAGAGGTGGATGGTTTAGCTTCAGTAACCAACTCTCTGTCCTGGCCCCTTACTGTAATTCAGTACTTAAAGACTTAAGATAATCTGTTGTTTAAAAAACAAAAAAAAAGAAAAGAAAAAAATCGCAGAACCAACATTTTGTGTTATGAACTATGTAGTTAAAATCACCAGTCTGGTGTCACAGGGCAGTGAAGGTGAAGTGAAACTATAAGGGCTTGAGAAGAGTCTTCATGAATTAAAAAAAAACAAGATTACACATAAATAAATAAAATCTGTGCTTTGCTGGATTAGGTCCTAATTAAGGAACGGTCAAATTGTTCAGACTTATTCATATCAGCTCAGTCTGTTTACTTTTTTTTGCTTCCAATATTTTTGAAACTTATTGCCCTGATATCAAACATGTGCAAGATGCAAATTAACTTCTATATTGTGTCTACAAGTTAAAAGATTTTCAAGGTATTGAAAATGCAATCCAAACCAGACATGACTTTTTTCCCCTTGCTTGTTTTTTTCTCAGAGATTGGCAGTCAGAAATTCCACAAATACAGCCAAGAGAAGACACTGAAGTGGTTAAAGAAAAAGGTATTGTGTTTCTCTTTTGCTTTAAAAATTGCTATATGTTTAGGATGGAAATGCTTATTAGCTTGTCCATATTAGCATTGGAGCCATGTGCTGTGCCTCAGTTTAAGGTATGAGTCTTGTCCAAGAAGGACAGACATCACAGTAAAGTTGCTCTGCTTGGGAATGTGATCAGGTGTTAGAGATATTAACAAGCTTGTTGCATTTCTCTTTTTGATGGGACTGGCTATGGAAGAAGCTTATGGGGTGTGGGTAGGAAGAAGAAGCTGTCAGCTTATTGCTGTAGGCTTTGCATAAGGTGAGGGATTTGCTTTTGCTTTGTCCCTTTCATAGATGGGCTAGAGGAGAGTTTTGATTGTTACACCTTCTAAATTCTGCCATGCTTTGAAGTTGGACAGAATTGCCTTGGTTTTGTGCTACAAATGTGTTTCCTGGAGTTTTGGCAGAGTTCACTCAGAATGGTCCTGGTTTAGTTGCTATTATCCGGATCCAATTATGCTGTTCAAGAGGTCTGTACAGCATGCCAGAAATAAACTAGTGTTAAAGCTAAGCTTGATGGGGTCTTTGTTTTGGTATAAAGAAGGTGAATTTCGTTTTACTCACACACATCTGCCCTTAATATGATGCCACTCTATAGAAAAAGACAGTATGCATCACATGATGAGGAGGCCTTGTCATTTAAATTAATCAGTACAAGCACAAAATCTGGTCCATTTTCTGCAGTGATGAGGCATGGGATTGAATACCTATTTTGCAATGATTACCTGAATATTTATGTGTGAGCAGGTACCTGTTTGTGTTGTTGAAAATACCTTCTCTGTGTTGGATCCAGCACAGCAGTGCCCTGTAAAGTCCTTAATCTTTGATTTCCACCAGGACTGCCTTTGCCATCCTGCTGAGCTCAGGGGTGTTTCTCTGAGCAGGTGTATTTCTCACCTGTATAATCAGGGCAGTTGGGTCTGAGTAGCTCAGCTCATCTTAGGGTGCTGCAAAAGTGGTGCTGCGTTGCCAAGGCAACATGTTCAAAGTCATGCTAGTTTCTTTGGGTTTTTTGAGCTCATCTGCTAGTCATTACAAATGTATATTAAATTTCACCACAGTCCATAACTTGAGTGTTTTATATGCTTGAAACAAAATTACAAGAGCTTTGTCACTGCATTAACATGTGCATAACAATACTGATACAGGCATTTCATTCTTTGGTTTTCTGTAGGTTAATCAAACAGTGAAAGCACTTAAAAGCAACAATATATTGGTAGGTGAAAGGGTGCTTGCAAGTACATTTATCAACAGTAAACAGATCACAGATGCTCAGGAAGGTAAGAAAACTAAACGTGGTAATGAATTCCATTTTTGTGAAGTCACATAAGTAGAGATAAAACACATGATTAGAAACTAAAGTATATTGAAATTGGCCTTTGCAGTAAATTTATTCCTTGTACGGAAAATTCCATATAAGTTGTGACTGTATGCCTTGGCTTTTCCAAGTTCTTTGATATCTTCATCAGATGACATTGTAATTAACAGTAGGTCTCAACTGGGGTTCTCTTAACTTCTCCACAGTTCAAGAAGGAAACATTTTTCTCAGTGAAATATATGCTGAAGTGCTTTGCTGAACTGAGACTGTTAAAGAATAGGATACATATTTATAATATATATGAGTTTCCACCCCGTGTGTCTGTATTAGAACATGCTTCTTTTCATTATTATTTTTATTAGGATGCATAGAATATTAGCATATTAGCATTCATAGAATTCTTCAAAATGGTAAAGGGATCTTAGAAAGTCATGGTCACACAGAAAAGGCTCCTGGTCCAAACATTACTTTATGCAACGAATCTATGAGTTAGATGATTTTTGTGGGTGCACTGGCATTTTACCAGCCTCAAACCACTACAAATACACAAATGTGTAATTATTGAGGGCAAAATTTTAATATTATGTGTATTAAATGGTAACAATCCTGTTAACAAAAAGTCTGGTGAGATCCTGTTTGTTTCTATTCACCATTTTGCTGGGGAGGGCAGTGCCCTGAATGTTACTGATACAAAATTCTGTAGAGCAACTTGAAAATGGACTTGGAATAAAATCTTCAAATGTTAATGAAAATTAAGAACAGTTTAGAGCAAGATGAACCAAAGCAAATTGTTTCTTATTACAAAGACATTCAGAAGTCTTCATGCCATTGAAAATTAAAGAGAAACAAAGCAGCTTGCTGACAAAGTAGAAAATGAGCTAAGTGATGAGCCAAGTAATGATATCAAAGGAAACAACATAAATGAGATTTAAGAGGCAAATAGACAATCTTATAGAACAGAGATTGTAATATATGGTTGTTAAAAAGAGACAAAGTTACAGAAGTTGAGACTAACTTCACAGTAGCTTTTCATCTTTTTCCCAACCCCTGCTTTTTTAAAGAAAAGGGAAAGTGTCCTGGCAACAGCCATCTTGACTATGCTTGAATACTTTTTCTCTGAAATTTATAATTAAATATTTCATCTGTAGTGGTTTTTTTTCCACCCTGCTCTTAATTTTTAGTGACATGAAATAGTCTTTTTAAAAACCTTGGGTTTTCATATTTGAAAGAGCAGCATTGAAATTAGGAATACTGGGGTTTAAAGTAGGTGGGTTTTGGAGGTAGTCCCACTGCATGTGGCAAGGTGAATGACAGGAAGTCAAATGGACATTACTCAACACTTATTTCTAATAAGACTTATTTTCTTGTCTGATCCTTTCAGTGCTGTGACAGTGCAATTTATTTCTGTAGAGAATTGCTTTCATAGGGGTATTATGAAATTTCAGTACCTTAAAAATAGGTGAGTATATGTAGTTAGCATCTACAGATGTTGTAGGGCAAAAACAGGGGAGGATGTAATGAGAACAAATTGGGAAGTAGGGGAGGTTTATCATATGGGACTTGAACATTTCATTCAGAAGACAGAGAAGGGAGGTGTGCAAGTATTCCTGATGTTTGACAAAAGGTTAATAACAAAGCTAGGCTGGCGTAAGAAAACGGACTCCATAGGAGGCAAATAGTAGTATTTTTAAATTGGTAAAGGAAGTCAGTGAAGATTGCTTCGAGTCAGAAATGCAGAGGGAATAGATTTTGTATTTAGTATGAAATAATAGCAGTTTACTTGGACTGCTTCATTCAGTGTCATAACACAGAGTGAAACTACAGGATTATTTTTCTTAAGCAATAAATTGGACATATTAAGTGCTGAGGTGAAATTGTCCTGGGCTGGAATTATTTCTTGTTCTCTCCTGACCTAAAGAGAGTGAGAGTCTCCTGACACTTAGAGAGTGAAAAATCTTTGATCAATCTAGGCAGTGAAGGAAGAAGTGCAGATAAGTGATAGTAAGAATTTATTATCAGTATGGTTGAAATGCTTATGCTGCTGTCAGTTTGTTAATGCTTTCTGCTTCAAAGCCAGTTTGCATTGGGCTTCTCAGGTTAAAAAAAAAGAAAATGGGAAAAAAATAAATACATTTATCACTGGCACTAAAGTAACAGTTCTTTGCCACCTTAAGGTTGGTATGCTATGTGCTTCTGAGCTCTACATATATTGGCACATGAGCAGATAAACTGGCCTGTTGGAGTTGGAATTCAGAGGTGAGATTTTAACTTAAGATCTGTCTGGCAAATGCTTCCTGTGCATGGATGCAGTTACTCCCTAGCAGCCTCAACAACATCAAGTTTAAAAAGTCCAGCCCACAATCAGTAAGCGCTTGTGTAGAACGTGACCGGAAAAGATCTGGTTTAGGACTTCATGTTATAAAAGGGTCACTTTTTTTCCCAAGTCTCTCAGAAAAACATTTAAAGCAGGAGTGCCCTGTACTGAAAACAGCTTCTAGTAGTTCATATTTCTACAGATAATTATCCTGTCTTGCCAGTGATGTTTAGATAGGCCTTGGCATTTTCTATAAAGTACTGAAAATTAAGTACAAGACTTTGAAATAGACTCATTGTCTCATCTAATTGTTTTCAGTTGAAGCCAGAAAATGTTCTTTAGTACTGAAGCCCTTGCCAAATAATTGTAAGATCCAGATGCTTTAAAATTAATGATTGCATGTTCTGTTGAGTCAGCTTTTTACTTTTGCAGGTTTTTAAAATTTAATTTCTTCGGAAAAATACATGATATCTAGTACTCTCAGAAAGTGAACAGCTTTTGTAAAGTACATGCAGCAGATATTAATAACATGTGCTGACAAAGTGAGTGTACTAAGTCTTTACTTTTTAAATAAACCTCTAAGTGTCATATAACATAAGCTACTCAACACAGAGAAGCATCACAGTGTATCCATTAGGAGTCTGTTACTCCTAATTCTATCTGATTCAACCTTGTGCCTCTTGGTAGCACATGCAACATGGCTAAAGCAATGTGACTATGTAACATGAATGTTCTTTTTCTCCTCCTTCCCACTCCGTGACCTCCTCCTGAAGACTATGTACGGTATGCCCATGGGTTAATATCAGAGTATATTCCTGAAGATCTGAGTAAGGAGTTGTTAAAATACTTGGGGTGAGTATTGTTCCAGCTAGCTTATAGCTTTACATGGCATGGATTAATGTCCGTTTGGTCATTTCTGTTGAATACTGAGATTTGTTCATAAAGGTTGCAGTGAATGACACAATGAGATTATATTTGCTACACTTTGAACATGATTTTTCAAATGTAGATTATGGGGTTTTTTTGGTTTTCCTATGGTGTTAAGGACTGGGATCTGGGGTAGATGTAATATAAAAGTCAGATATGTCTGTTACCACCATTGCATGATGAAACCCTGAGTAATGTATCCTATTTTAAAGCGAGTGGGAAGAAAATCCAAAAAAGTAGTTTGTCCAGAACTGTCAAGTACAAACAGCAGAGCCAGGAACTGAGTCTTCATCCCCAGTCCTTTTTCCTTGTCCCTGCTCACTCAGTACTGCTTGGGTTTTACTTATCTCACCTGCATTACTTTGTATTTAAATCTGGAAGGTGAGCCAACATCCTCATCCTGGTGTTCCCTGCCAGCAGCAGACTTGGCTTGGATCATCACTGGGAATCTGCACCTACTCCTCAGTTCAGTTCTGTTCAAAGGCTCCTCTTATGGTGGCCTTTGGAAAAGAGTGCAATTTGCAGCTTGAAGCCCTATAGCTGAACAGTTTCCTAAGTCAGAAATACAGTCCATGAGCTGTTTTTTTTTGCAAGTGCTTGCCGTGTGTGAGTAGCTGATAACCAAAGCAGCTTTCATGAAGGCAGATTTCCAAACTTTAGGTTGTGCAATTCATCTGTCTTAATTTTTAATTTAAAATCTTTTGTTCTGCAGGCTCTCAGAACTTAGAAGCCCAGCACCAGAGCCGCCACTGAAGGTAGGAGAACATTAAGATATTGATAGATATGTTGTGTTGTAAGTTAATTTTTCTGAGTTATTATTGAAACTGGACCAGACCAAGCACTGGATACAATACATTAATTAAGGAGGCCTTGTGAGAAGCTAGTCTAAAACAACACAAGAAATTTTCCAGGTAACTCATATTTTTAAGAAGGAATATTTTGGTTGGTTTTCCTGTTTAAAAAAGGGGAAGGAAAAAGAGAGGTATATTTTATGGGTTTGGTCAACGGCCTTTTTCATACGTGTTTTGCTTA
>VZTT01049971.1:89506-102373 GCA_013400855.1 Buphagus erythrorhynchus
TTGTTTTTTTTTTTCCAGGAAAATATGAGGGAGAAAAAAAGAGCTCAAAGGCAGCCCAGGAAGGTTGTGGAGTCTCCTGCTCTGGAGATATTCAAAACCCACCTGGATGCACACCTGTGTAACCTGCTCTGAGTGACCCTGCCTGGGCAGGGAAGTCGGACTAAATGACCCAGGGGGCACTTCCAACCCCACCAATTCTGTCAGTCTGATAGGATTGGAAATAAAGGAGTAGAGATAGGAAGGACAGAGAGGAGAGAGAGCTTGAATTGCCCAGGGAAGCAAAGAGGACCATGGTTCAGCACTTTTCCATGCTCTCATTTTTTCTGGAAGTCGTGCTTTAAATGTTCTTCTTTACTTGTGCCAGTGGTATGTGTAAACCACTAGGTAGCAGGCAACTACTGAAAAAGCAGTAACTCATTAGAATGGACATGCTACTCCATGACAAGAAGAAAATGTTACTGGACCCTTTTAAGAGAAAACCACCATAGAAATGAGTTTGCCAGTAGCACTTGCAAGGATCAGAAGGATTCTTCGTGCAGTTTGCCAGGGCCTTTTTCAGCAATTCTTCATAGAAAACTGTTTATTTTTACAGTGTGCAAAAGAGTCCTACTTGGCTTAGAAGCCACTGAAAGATGAAGTATCTGTCCCAGTGGGCTTACAGAATAACTACAAACAGTGACATTCTCAGATGTCCTCATACTTGTGTCCATGTGTTCTGTTCCATGTGTGTGTGAGTATTTTCAACTCTGCCAAAGTGTAACCACACAAATCCCATTGGGCAGAAAGGGAGCTGTGTATCTGAATTCTGTCCTGGGGTTTGGAAGCACTGAGCTTAAACTAACAGTGTGGTATAAACTGTGTGTTTTTTGGTTGGCATAACCTAAGCCATTATGCTCACAATACCTGGTCTCCATGAGTGAAGGTAAGGACTTGGGAAGGAACAGAGCTTCAGTGGATGAACACCTGGCTGCACACGTGGTGCCAACAGGAATCAGGCATTCACATCTATGGAACCCACTCTGAGGACTGAGAGCTGCTAGGAACAGGTGGGACCCATCTGACAAAGTGGTGAGTTTGCCCAAGTGGAGAGTTGTGATGGATGGAACAAAGGAGGGAAGATGCAGAGAGGAATTATTGTCTATGTGAATGAGCCTTTTGTATGTATGGAGCTCCTCTATGGAAAAGATGGGCTTGCTTTCTTCCTCCTTTGTGAGGTGGAGAATGTAACCACCATCTATACCCCAAGTTGTCACTTTTCAGGGGAAAGTTGAATAGATTGGAGTCTTCCATTCAAAACCTGGATCCTGCTCAGGATTTTGCAGTTTAATATCCAAGAATCACATTCTCCCTGCTGGCCACAGTATTGTGGATGGTGAGGGTGGTCCATCAATAGTACACTGAGCCCACATCATGCCTTTTTCTCACATCCATTGCTTCCTGGGATGGCCTGTGCTCTTTACATCTGGGTTTGGCAGTGCTTCATGGATTGCTTGTGGCCCACTGTCCTGACACTATCACTAACCTCCTTCAGCACCCTATCAGCTGCAAGTATTCCCTGGAAACATTTTGGACACTGCCAAGTTGTTGTAAAAGATGTATTTGCAGAGGGCCAAAAAAGGTCATGTGTCCCTCCACCCCAGCCTTGCTTGACAGAAGCCCAGCTGATGCTGATACTGATTCCCCTTCTGCACCTACAGGGACCTCTATAATTTTAGTCTGTTGGTTCATTTTTCCCACCTGATCTGTGGGACACTGATTTTTCCCTCTTGTTGATGAAGCTATGTGGTATTAATTTACTTGTGTTAGAACAGCACTTGTTTGTCCAGTGATCTTCAGTCTCTTCAAGGAGTGCTTCCAGGTCTCATATGGTTTATCTTTTGCAGGAGAAAGAGGAAGAAATAAATGAGACAGGAGAAGAATGAGGAGTGGTGTGTCTTAATGAACAAGACATGCCTTCCCTGGGGAGCCAGGAAAAGGATTAAAACTAGAGCCTGCAACCAGAGTTGGTGAGTGGGCAGGAAAAGGTGGGAGACAGGAAAAGAAGGGTTCATGTCCTGCGGCAAATGACATCAACACTGCTTCCCAGCCCAAGAGCTATGGCAGTAGGCACAGTTGCCCACTGAGCATTCTCGGGCTGCAGAGATGGGTCTCATGTTCAGCAGAAGTGTCCAGGTGCCAGCAAGTGTTTTTGCTCTGCATCTCCAGGAGCAGCAGACACAGGATATCTACAGCCAGCTGGACCCAAACAAACATCTGTGAGCTTTATTCCCCTCCCACATAGGTAAAGGTGACCTGAACAGCCAGAGGAGAAACTTAAAAGCCCTGACTGGCATCCAAAAATCTGGTTACACTTCTTCCCTTACTCCAAAACTCCACTGAGACCTGGAATGATAAACATACCTGTTTTGCCTCATGGAGGGGAGGAAGGATAGAAATTTCTACTTTTCCCCCATCTCAGTGCTTTTGTGGTGCCTTGTATTTTACTATGAGCTCCTTAAGGCAACAGCCATTTTCTCAGCCATCTTCATGCGGCTCTTGGCTTACAGAAGTCTTGATCATGAGTTATTCCTCTCAATCTCAATTGTAAGAATTTTGTTTTATTCAGTGCTACAGGATTTGCCCATCTAAAATATCCATGAAGCAAATTAATTCTCCTTGAAGAGTCCTAAGTGCTTTTTGATCTTTTCTAGAAATCCATTTAAGTGAAGGCTTGGTTTATGATGTACACTGCTGTGCTTCTTGACAGACCTTTTTGTAAAAATGTGAGGATTTGATTGAAATATTTTTAAAATACTTTATTTTTTAAGATACTCTCTTCCTTGGGCCCCAGATTTCTACTGCTTTCAACTGGGCACGAGTACAGCCCTTTGCCTGTGCTCACTGGCTCCTGGCTTTGGACTGCTGTTGGTCTATTACACCCGAGGGAGTAGTATGAAGCTAATGACCAAGGGCAGAGGAGAGTTACACAAAAGGCTGCTGAATAAAGCCTGCAACAAACCAAAAATAGCTGGGGGGAGGTGGGAGGAGGAGGAGGGAAGGCGTGTTGTGCTGCACGAGGCTCCAGATGGGCCCTGTGTGCTGCTTTAAACAGCAGAGCCACGGGGGACGAGCGGAAGGTTCCCAACCCTAGAGGATGTATGGCACCAACCTGCAGCACACATTCCTCACCAGGTGAAGGATTCCCCAGCTCCCTGTCCCAGGGACAGCACCTGGCCAACTCAGCTAGAAGGGTGATGTTCACTAAGCTGGGGCCCAGCATGGCCTTTTGCTCCTACAGCACTTGTCTTTGTAGCTAATTAGACCAACGACTAAATAAGTGCTACAAATAGTAAACATGCAGTAACATCCTGGTTTAACCAGGAGTTGAAGACAGTGTTGAAAGCATTTATTTGTGTTTTAAAAGGCTACTGGAAAACTCCTTTTCAAGGGTGAGTTAAGTAGCCTCATTGTCATGTCGCTTCTGCATTTTGAAGTTAAACAGCTCCATGATCTATGAACTCAAATCACACAGTTAATTACCCCACATTCCCCCTTCTTGCTCCCCTCCCTCTCCCACTTTGCTCTTGAAATACATTATATTTCTTTGGCAGTCCACTGAGAACAATGTCTGCTTTTGTGACAGCAACATTGCCAGTGGTGTAAAAATCTATGCGTCTGTCAGGTTTCCCCATGTGAAACATAATTGCTTAATTTCCATTTGAAAGTACATCCCTGACATTAGAACAACGTAGACACACCAAGGATAACAATGATTTCCTGACACCTACAATGGGGCATAATGTGGTAATAAATATGTGTGCAAAATGAATGCTCCACGCACAGAGGGAGCAGGTCTGAATTTACAGCTGCAGATGAAGTGTTCCCCAGAAAAAAATAATAAAAAGAAAGAAACCAACAGATTAGCATCAGTGTGAGTCTATGTCAACCAGATGGCTTGCTATGGAAAAAGAGCTTCCCTGCTTTATTCCAGTAACCCTGGCTAGCAGGCTGAATGTCTGAGATGAGAAGAGAAAAATGATCTCATTCAGTTGAGTTTTTTTTGTCCTTGTATACATATAGTTTGAGCTGGAGCAGAGTAAAAGCTCTGGAAAGAACACAGAAGTTGTCCCCTAATGGTGGCGTGTGATGGACCAGGAAAGCTCCTGCACACGGTTTCAAGCATGCCAAAACACAGTGGAGAGTACTGCCAGCTGGGAGGAGGGGAGCCCTCAGGGGACACCCACTGGGTCTAGCCAGGCATCTACTCTGCACCTTGAAATGATGATGTGCTTCTACCTCTGACTTCTCCCTGCTTCAGATGGTTCCTAAAATGGTTGGAGCAGAGGTCATCTCCCCAAAGTCCCAGTTGCTAGCATCCTTACATGTTATTGTGATGCCAGGAATGGCCTGGCATGTTGGTCCTGGTCTGCCAAGACTGGACTTGGATTGGAGCACATTGGCAATTAACATGGAGGCAGCTACACCAGGCTACTGCCTGGTCCAGGCCACCTCATCTCATTTTAGACATTTAACTGAACACTTATTTAGGAGCAGTTTCCTTCAGGGTCACTGGGGACAAAAAGACATCTTCATTTGAGTGTTAACAAGGGGTCTGGTGATGCCTCTCTCTACAGACTGTGGGAAAAAGTCCTAGTGTAATAAGACTCTCCACTTGGCCTGAAGTGAAATGGGATGAGTCCAGGCTCAGATGTCTCCCTTCAGGGTGGTGAGTGCTGTCCTTTGCCAGAGCAGGTCAGGACATCCTCACTGTCAGACTATCTGCATCGCACATGGCTTCTCCCCAGAGACACTGCGGTGTGACAGCTAAGGAAGGGACCTGTAGCTGACAGTTTGAAGAAGTCCAAGTGCACTTATCTTTACAGGCATTTAAGACTCAATATGAGATTTACAGTGCTGGCTTGCTGCTGAAGTATCATTTCACAAAAGCTCTGGTACAATGGTTCCTAGGACAGACATCATCTTTGGACAATGTGCTTCATGTAGCAGGCAATTTTCCTTGGAGTTTCTGGATCCCAGTTAGAACTAAGTGAATTTCAGTGACACTGTGATGAGGGTTGTCCTACAGAGAGGTTGTAAAAATAATCAGGGTGATTTGACCTCTCTTATCTGCAAGAAATTATGAGTTGTGACTGTGTACCACAAAGCAAGAGATGAGAATCTTCCTTCTCTTTGGAGAAGTTGTGACACCATTTGTTAAGACCTCCTTCAAGGCTAGGGCACCATTCACAGGGCAAGAATTGAATAGTTATTTTTCAGTTTTCTTTGTTTAAATTCTGTTCCCAATGGAAATTTATCACAATAAGAAATGAGGAGGATGTTTAACTTTGATTTGGTCTA
Source organism: Buphagus erythrorhynchus (assembly GCA_013400855.1). NCBI lineage: Eukaryota > Metazoa > Chordata > Aves > Passeriformes > Sturnidae > Buphagus > Buphagus erythrorhynchus. Next base: position 94,844 of record VZTT01049971.1, read on the forward strand.
TGGTATGAATGTGCATGGAATAACCAGTCCTCGATTCTTTACTTGTCTTTGGCACTGAATGAATGTCTGTCATTACGAATATCTACAAAATTACTGTTTTAATGACTTGTTTGCTTCAATTAAGGCCTGGCTATTATCTTTCCAAGAGGCAGAAGGTCGGGGTAGGGGAGACAGAACAGGAGAAAAAAGCTGATCACTAGGACGTGTGAGTAGAACATTTAAGGGGCCAGCTGAAACTGAGAGTGGATTTGGAAAGGCTGTGTGATGAATCTGTGACATTGCAATATTTCAATCATCACATTTCAGATTCTGGTTCATGCATCATTTGCTATGAAAGTTTTGAGATTTTAATCAGTGTTTCAAGAGTAAATTGATACAGCCTAATCACTTAGAATCTCTGGCACAAGACCAAAGTGTATTATGTTAAGTGTATGTTATGTATTATAAAAGCTGCTTGCTGAAAATTAATTGAGTATTCCCGTGCTAGATAATGTTTCTCCATTCCCCAGAGCCCATCCCTTTGCGTGCGAGTATTTTCCCAAGTGCAATGCAGATGCCAGAGAAAAGGTGAATATATAACATATGTAAAAGACTGGCTCAGTTTGACATAGCACAGTATCAGGCCTGCTAACCTCCCTGACTGGATTGTGGGGTTGTTTATTTGTCTGCATGATGTGTAGGAGGAAAACTTCCGGGTACAAAATGACAGAAAAATGTATTTTCCATAGAAACAAAATGTAAGAAAGCCTGTAAAAAAATGGAAATGTATTTGCATTTCTACTGATGACCTATGTGGACTTGGCAGAACAAGCAGCTCAAGTAAATGACACAGTTAACAGCCAGTGGGTCTAGGTAACAAATGTGCCATCACACTGTATATTGAAAGGCTCACTAAATTCCCATGTTGTGCTTGTCCTGCATCCTGCTTGACCTGTGGCAATGCTGATAAAAGGAATTAGTTCCAAGATGAGGAGCTGGGCACACCTTTGATTTGTTAAAAGCCACCAGTGGGTGGCCACTAGCATTATTTATCCTCTGTGCTGACATTTCTGCTACAAAACATTTCCATCTGCTGAAGTTGGTTTCTTAAGGGGATTTGGGGTCCTTTTGCAAAGAGGGGTTGTTTTTGGAACTTTCCCTATCTTCCTAGTACAGAGGAAATAGATTCAAATACCCCTTCTGCCTCATGTGTGGTTCTGTGCAGGGACTGCCAACATAAATCTTCTTACCATCAGCATGTTCTCCCCAGCATCCTGGTCAAAGCTGTCCTAACTAATTTGTGGTTTTTGGTCATTCTCAGTGTCAGACAAAAGAAGATGGGTGTTTGCTGTCTGGATCTCACTTCCTTCAGCTCCAGTCTCAAGTCCTCCTCATTACACATAAACTTCCTTTACCACCTTTTAGAAAGTGGAAAAATATCAATGCCCAGAGCATGTGTCCATCCTCTCATCTTCTCATTAGATGTCAGTGCAGGTTCATTAGCCTCAACTGGGCAAACCAAAAGTTTGAAGCATATTTTTACACATCCCAGGCAAGAGGCCCTCCTCCCTCCCCGCATTACTGTTGAAGCCCTTCAGCCACAAAGTGAGGAGAAAGGCAGCATTTGTCTTGATAGCTTTGGCTAGGACACCTAGCCTCCCCCTTTGGCTGTCTTTCTTTCCTTCTTTGACTTTTTTAAAGCCCCAAGGCAATGGAAGGAAAGCATTTGTTTGAGGTCACTTAAAATTCTTCAGTCAGACAGAATTAATTGTTTCATTCTGCTGAATATTGGGAATTTCTTTATTTTCCTGTTTCAGTTTAATGGATAGTCTCCTCCCTAAGTGGAAAATCAATAATTCTCAGTGGCTTTAATTTAGGTACACCCATTACCAGTGTAAGATCTGATATAGTCCATAAGATGGAGGAGGGAGATAGCTGGAAGGAGGTCATTCAGCTCTCCTGAGGAAAGAACATCTCAAAGGATTCAAGCAACTCCTTTCAGCTCAGAAGGTTTGTAGTCCCTTGTCTCCACCCATGGTCTGGTTTGTATCACAGAAATGCCAAAAGTACATGCTCTGGGTGTACACACAGCATCTCTCTTGGACTGAGCAGGGAAGTCCCACATCTGGCTTCCCCTTCAGGGGCTTCAGGGCCCTGTTGCCCTCCAGTCATACATCTGCAGTTCCACTCTGCTGTACTCTCTGGCCTCTCTTTCAAAGGACAGCCAGCTGGCCTCCTCTGTTGGTAGCTTGCTCATCACCTGGTGGTCACAAAACAGCAGAGGGGTGCCTTGTCAGCAGGTCCCCTGCTCCCAAATGAGTTCTCCTGCAGTTTAGGGCTGCAGCCTTTGCCCTGCTGCCTGACCCGCTGACATTCTGTCTTTGAAAACTGGAGAAGGTACTTGGGTGTCCTGTGGGAGAGGCTTCATGCTCATGATCACAGGTGATTTAAGACTGCAAGGGAATGCAGTCTCTTATAACTCTTATAATTAGCACAAATAATCCAAATGCTTATTCATCTATTCTCTTTTTACAGTGGCACCCTTTGGTAGAACAGTGAACAGGAAACAGAAATGGAGCATCCAAGAAGCAAAACACTCCTAAGATTCACAACTGATATCCCTCTTCAACCCTTGGGGTGAAAGGTCTTCCCTTTAGGAATAATTGAATGATTTAGTGACTGTGACATCCTCATCTTCTCCCTTTGTGTCATTGAGACACAACATTCCTCCAAGAATAGGAGGCCAAGCACTTTTTTTCATATCTAGTGGAAGAGCTTGCAGAACTTCTTTGGACTATCCTTCAGAGGTATTGGAATCTTAACACCAGATGCCAGAAGACACAAATTCTTCTGTTTCATTTAACACCTATATGAAATGGCACAACCAGGCTCAAAAGCTAACAAAGAGCTAGAAGCTTGGGCTACTAGAGGTGACATCTCCTTTCTGAGAGTCTGTTTCCTCCTTCCTGTTGCTGGCTGCTTATTCACCATATGACTGTGACCATCCAACCACTCCTGGTCCCTTCCTTGCCGGTCCCATTGAGCTGGTCCATAACATGGGAATTTCTCTGATCCACTATAATGCTATTGACTGGTCTCTTGTTTCTCCAGCCCCATCAGAGCCCATAAGCCTCACCACAATTACTCCATTCCTCTTTAAACTCATCTCTGCATTCCCCAGAAGAGTGAAGAGATGACATGGCATCAGGACTTTCCTCCTGTCACCTATCTGGAGGTCCTACAATGAAGGATCTAAATTGCTACAAGGTGCAACCAAGCTACCATGAACTGTTTATGAAGTCTGACCTTGGAAATGCCTGCAGCAGGAAAGGAAGAAGTCATTGGCAAAATATTTACATAGGTCAGTGCAGACATCAAGGAGTGACAAAACCCATCATTGTGAGATGCAGGTGTTAGGGCTAGTAACCATAGCTTTAAACAGTTCTGTAGATTCATGACTTCCAACTTTTTTTCTTCCCTTTTTGCAGATCCCTCAATATTTTTCTACAGTGAATTTATGTCCACTAACAAGAGGCATTCCTGATCTCAAAGAATTCAGGTAGAAAATCACTGCTATAACTGTAAGTAATGACTCCTAGGTGGTTCTTGTTCCAGACTTTATAGGACAACACAATCTCAGTTTCTTAGCCAAGGTATTACATGGGTCACTTACTACCTACTCTGGCTCATCATGCTTAACTTTGTGCTCTACTTTCCCTGTGAATAAAGTCAAGGATAGCGAGTCAGTCCATGGTCAGTGTTACTCTGAACTTTCTGTATCACACAAAGGACTTAAATTATAGCTCCAGATCCAACTTGAAGACACTTGTGTGTTTTTTACTAAAATAGTCTCTCATGAATGTCATATTAGCAAACTGAAATTTGGGGTCTCTTCCCTCTTTAAAGGGCAGTCACTCTGTCATGACATTATAGCTTATCTTGAATTTTATATTAGCAGCCAAAGAGAAAGGCTGTTGACTGTATTTTATTTTAAAAATATAGGTAATAAAACTTCATCTTTTTTTTATTTTGGGACTCAAGAGCCAAAGCACTGAACATTTCTGTTTACCTTTATGACACAGTATTGGCATTCCTAAAGTCTGGACTGAAAACCCATCATCTTTTTTCATTAAAGTGCCTAATATCAGGCTTTCTGCAATTTATTGTTCCTTACTTTCCATGTATTATGACAAAACACTAATCCTAGAAAGTCTGTTGCCATTGCTAATTGGAAAGCCACTCTCCATTGTTCCTTTTTTTTTCATTCTCCATTAAGGCCAACTGGCTTCAGTTGCTGGCAGATAAAAAGTGAGAACAAAAAGAGGTGTTAAAAAAGTGCCAGGAAAATCTCCAGCAGTCCTCAGTGTGAACAGATCTAGCTTGTCAGCCACCTCAGGAGAAAACTGGTAAGGCTGACGAGACACTTTCTTGAGTGCTGCATCCAGCTCTGGGACTGCCAACATAAGAAGGACATGGACCTGCTGGAGCAAGTCCAGAGAAGGGCCACAAAGATGATCAGAAGGCTGGAGCACCTGTCCTATGAAGACAGGCTGAGAGAGCTGGGGCTGTTCAACAGCCTGGAGAAGAGAGGACCTTCTGGCATCCTTCCAGTACCTGAAGAGGGCTTACAAGGAAGCTGAGGGATGATTTTTTAGAAGGCTATATAGTGATAGGAGAAGGAGAAATGGCTTTAAACTGAAAGGAGTTTGGTTTAGATTAAATATTAGGAAGTATTTCTTTACTGTGAGGATGGTGAAGTGCTGTCACATGTTTTCCAGAGAATCTGAGGATGCCTCATCCCTGGAAATGTTCAAGGCCAGGCTGGATGGGGCTCTGGGCAACCTGGTGTAATGGGAGGTGTCCCTGTCTGTGGCAGGGGTGCTAGAACTACATGATCTTTAAGATTCCTTCCAATCCATACCATTCATTGACTCTATGATGATTCTATGCATGTGCTGTCCTGTGGGATTTGCTCATTCTCCGTGGCAGAGCTGGTGCATTGCATTCAGCTGTGTCTGACAGAGCTGCTACTTTGCTTTTGATTTCTTTTGTCATCCGCCATATCACCAATACTGCAGGTCACACAGCAAAAGCAGCAAACCCAAAAACCTCAGAGCAAAACTGTACTAGAAGCTTCCTTATGGAGGAGGAGGACAGGTGGAGTGGACCATAACCAGGCACAGCAAATGCAGGTGAGGTGGCTTGAAGAGCCATATCAGATCGAAGAAGTGGAGTGCAAAACCCTGGGATTCAAAACCCAAGATTCCCTTCTGTTTTGTGACTATCACCCAGCAGACCAGAGCTGAGGGAGCAATATTGTAGAAGCACAAGGTGTCCACATTCTTAGGGCCTTTTTTTTTTTCTTAGAACTGCTTAACACTTCTACCTTCAGTTCCTCATGTAACCAATAGCAATTTTATGATGTCTCCAGGAGACTCTGAAGTCTTCAAAAACACTCTTGAAAACTCAGTGATGGAGGTGATGTTGACATGAAGCTGCTGTGAGGCAAATGGCTAACAGAGAGATGGGTGATGCCTTGTTCTGCACCGTGTAAATGACCCTCATGGTCACCTATCATCTACCCATAAAGGTGTGAACTCTGCAGTGGCCAGACCAGATTAGTACTGTATTTAGTGGAGTATGGTTTTATTCACAGTGTTTAGGAATAAGGAATAAGGACAAATCAGATTATAAAGCTGCTTCAACCTGTGGGTCCCACATGGTACAAAATTGGAAATCTGCTGTTTAGCATGGCTTGCTGTGGTGGGGACTTAGTAGTGGTGCCCTTTAACTATGGTTGGGTTTAGCACTAACATAAATCCATCTGCCAAATCCCACTGCTGCTGTGCAAGCTTACCAGCCTTGAGCAAAGCTTTCCACTGGCATCAGCAACCAGGAATGTCTGCCCTGGAAACAGACAGGGCCCAGGTACAAACCCAGGTCAGCAAAGCCACAGCTTACACCTCCAGTCTCTCCAGATGAGGTAACTCACTAAGGATGTGGGGACTCCAGTAGCAAAGCCAAAGGGACAGATTTTAAAGGGGCTTAGTTCTCTCTCTCCCAGGTTAATAAGGAGAAGTGAAACACATAAATGCTGTAGGAAAAAAATTTGGCCCTTGGGGAGCTATTTGCTATAGCATGCAGGTGAGGTATGACCTGGCTTTACTAGGCTCATCTGGATCATCCTCAGCCCACCTCCCCTTGTGTGAAATAAAGTATCAGGACCATTTTAAAACAAGCCTCTGACGAGCTCCCTGCTGGCAGTGCTGCTTGTGGTAAGCAGCTGCTCATCATCAGAGTGCTCCATAACAGCTACCACTTCTCTGCCCAGGCTTCCTACAACATCTGCCTCCTGAAGGGCTTAGAGGAGGAAGAAGGTAGGGGTGACAATATATTGTGCCCTGAGGAGCCAGGAAAACACAGACTGAAAAGCAGGAGGGAAGAAAGGCTTTTAAGAGCCAAGTTTTCTTACATTTTCTTTTCCTTTAATGAGTACAGGCTTGCTTGGATCCTCACATCCACACAAAGGCATGTGGGTAGTTGCCAAGTTGGGTTTGTGTGTGCAGCTATCACAGAGCTTATGGAGTAATGGATCCAAAAACGGATTAGACAGATTCAGAGAGGGTAAGTCCATGGTGGCTGTTAAACTTGGTGGTCTGGACACAACCCCAGGCCTAGAAAGCCTTTAAGTTGCTGATTGCTGAAAGCCAGGACAGGATGCCAACCAGAGCCTGAGTCTCTGCATTTCCCATTCTTAAAGATCTTCCCTGAGGATTTTCTATTTCCTTCTGCTAGAATGCTGACCTAGACAAACCTCTGATCTGATCATGTTCTGCCAACTTCACGTTGTTATTCCCATATATAACATGGGCACAAAGAGTGGGGAATGAGCTTAGCTGTCCTCCTCAGTCCCCGCAACACCCCCAGCATGCTCAGTGCTTCTCTAGGATATGTGTTCCTCACATTTGCTGGCTAAAGCCTGATAGCTGCATGCACTGAAGAGGAATTCATAAATCTGTTACTGTTTTCACAGTCCTGAGGTTCAAAACACAGTCTTTGCCAGAAACAATAGCCTTTTCATCTCTCTAGATGTGAAGTGGGATCCTGCTGACTTGCTTTCTGTCATGAGTGCTCCTGCTCTGTCAGAATTTCACTCTAAGGTGAGGTCCCATCCCTGCATGCAGTGATATATGAGCCAACAAACAGGCAAAGTGTTTGCATCTGGACCAAGGTTCCTGGGACACTTCGTGGTACATTGCTGACGTTTGTTTGATTTACTGCAGGGTAGGAGTCAATGCCTCACCCATGGGTATTTCAAAGACAAGTCACTAAGCACATGATGCAGTGAGATCCCCTCCTCTCGGGGATGTGTTAGTCACAGAGAGATTTTGTCTGCCTTCCACTGGCAGAAGACAGGGTGTACATGGCCCAGTGAGACACACCTGTCTGTGCAAGCATAGGCTGCTGCATATGAAGGTGAGGGGCAGTCCATATTCCAAATCCTGGGGCTGGAAAAGGGCCATTGAGTTGTGTTTCTAAATCTAAATTATC
>VZTT01049972.1:3153-17947 GCA_013400855.1 Buphagus erythrorhynchus
AGCCCTAGGGTTGAATGAGCTGAAGAACAAATTTGCATTAACACCTAGCAGCCAAACAAGTAGTTCTTGGTTTAGTCTGGAAGTACAATTGTTGCCATCTATTCTCTGCACTGAAGGGGGGCCATTAGCTAAATTCTTGGGAATTGTTTGTCCACTGATGAGGGGTTGCCTTCTCAACATTTCACCTCCTCACACATGAAAATTGCCTACTAAAATAAACAGCTCCTTCTGAAACCCAGCAAACAAACACCAGCACGATTCACAAGTTAGCATCTGTCACACCTTTGTCCAGAGTCAACAAAGAGAACTCTGCCAGGGCTCACACACCTGAGGGAAGTGGAGACCCTCTGAGACCTATGTGGATGGGTGAGGGGAGAAGAAGTGGGAAGAATTAATCTGGCCGTAATGAATTCTATAAATTGAAACACCCAGGATAATCATTACCTACAGCACTTCAGGAATGGATGCAAACACAGAGCCTGTGGTATAATGAGAAGACTTCTTAACACTAAAGTAATTACCAGTGTAATGCACCTCGAGCCTTTCTCTCCACTGTCTAGAGGCAAGAAAGAAATATTATAGAAGTCTGAGAAGAGCAGGGAATGGACATTTATAACCACAACTATGAAAATTGTAGAGAAATTAAGAGCAATTAAATACTGAAATTTTAAGAGTACACAACTCTGTGTTTTCCTATGATTCTGTAGGGTAAAATAGGAGAGAAAGCCTACAAATGTTTAAACAGTTATCTACTGCTCTTTTTTGAATGTTTGTTGCACAGTCGTGCTAAAAGACAGTTTACGTGTAAAGAGGGTGATTTTTTTGGAAGGTATCTATGAGGCATTTGGCAGGGTAGCAATGACCAAAATTCTTTTTTCATTATTTTAAAGATACACTTTCAGGGATTTACAAGTATAATCATTTCAAATCATTAGAGATTTAAACTTATTGTCCCATACGCCATCCCAGACACAAAGTATGCCTTAATCTACATCCGCCAAAAGCATAAATTAGTTTATCCATTTTAGGTTATAGAACAAATAAAAAGGAATGTAATGGTCTCAAAACACTGCCCTAAACCTAAGCTAAAAGGCTGAATTATTAAAATAATTTTTTAGGCAATCAGTGATCATTGTGCCTTAAAAGTGCAACAGCCAAGATTCTCATTTTGAAAAACGCTGAACATGAGTACATAGTATTTTCTTAGCTCTTGTTCCTTGAATATTAAGATGGAGAGTACAGTGAACAGTAAATTACTTTTGTAGAGGTCCACATATTCTGATCTCAGTCTTTTCAAGGAAGTAAGCTGTTTCCCTCTTGACCTTCATTTTCTTCCTTTGGAAGAAATTGCAGTCTTATTTTCCTCTCATAATGACAAATAAGAATATGTTTTAGTCCCCTTTTATACACTGTTAGACCCCAAAAAGCTAAAGGAGATCTAATAGCTTTTTTAATGACAGAAGTTGGTTCATATTTTCATCTTGTTAAAGGAAGTAGTATCCAGCTTAAAATAATTGAGAAAACTCTATTTGAGAGCGAACATCTATTAAAAATGTGCTTCCAGACTACACCTACTCCAGTCTTCCGAATTCAGCAATAAACAGTGACCTTTGTGTCAGTCCTTGTGATAATGAGGATACGGGGAGTGTGAGATAGGTTTGTTAATCTGGTTTTGTTAATCTGTTAATAAAAGCCCCAAACAAACCAAACACAACTCTCATGCTCAAGGTGAGCAAGTTTTTCCATTAGATCAAACAGCTGATCCAACTGACAGATTGGTATCAAAAGTCAAAATAAGGCACAGCAATGAGTGTAGATGATCATGTACTGGGAGTGACACAAGAGATGGAACAGGACTACCTCGTTTAAGCAGCAACAAGCTGACACATCAGCATAGGATATGGTGGTACAATACCAACAACTAACTAGCTCACAATTTACAAACACCTGAACTCAGACATGTTTCTCAACAGATCAGACAAAATTATCTCCAAGCTGAATTTGTGTAGAGAAGCATTAGTATGTTCTGGAGGTTGCTCTCCTATTTTGTTTTAGAATGCGCTTAGCTAAAATATTTTAAAACCATGCCAAGACAAAGACTCCAGTTTCACATGTATAGTCCTTACCTGCCCAAATCCACATTAATTATAAAAACACCCCAAACAGCAAGATTTCTCATTATATACATGTACTTTATGGATAAACTGCTCTGAACATCACTGCTTTCCCCTTCTTTAGGTAACTAAAGACCTGATACACTTCCTAACTCTTGGGTGTGATCCCTACAAAGAGGGGTAAGGGGAGGTAGACTAAGGTTTATTGTAGCAGGGAGAACACCTGCTAGAGTGTTCTGTACAGAGGCAGTGGGGCAATGGTAGCAGGAGGCCTTGAAAAAAATCTTTAGCTTACATCCTACTTACACCTTCCAGTGTGTTTATAAAGAAAAAGACAATGCTGCATGTGCATCAAAGCAGTTGTGTTTCTGCTGGAGTTTTTTTAAAGTTCATGGATGGCATGTCAATCAAAATGAATACAGCTAGATTTGAGGTGTAACGTTTAGAAAAAAAACCCCTTTTGCTGGAGAATTCTCTATGCCAACTTTACTTAAGAATGAAACCACACAATGGCAAGAACCTGTGAAATTACCAGCTATTTCTGTACATTCAGAAGTTTGACACCGAGCCTACTGCAGCCATCCACTATTGCAGTATCCAATCCCAGGATTTACTTACACACAGAAAGCACTACTCTGGAACTAAGACTTCATACATACAGCAAGTACATATTTTTTGAATTACTATAGTGCACTATATCTGAACAGCTCAGCTCTCTTGGTCAGCTAAGAAACTTTCTCATATATGAGTTAAGTAGGATTCCCTTTAGACTGGAGGAATGAAAGCAGAATAGCAAAGCAGATAGTTCAGCAAAAGAGTGTGACAAGTGATTGCAGGCATAAGAAATGGTGGAACTAAGGAAGAGTGATACATGGTTTACATGAAAAAATTAGAAAATATCGTAACTATGACACAGCTGCCATGACAATTCACCTCCAGCACTTCTCTGCCATGTGAAGTACAAAATAGGAAGTCCTCACAGTGGTCAATCTGATGATGCAGTAGCTCTGTGAATTTACAGCGCTGAGGAAATACATACCAGCCACCTTCCTAAATACTTCCTTTCTCACAAGATCCAAAAGCAACCACACTGTGAGAGAACATCCCAGATGCACAGAGTAATTAATGTAGCTGCTGATGAGCAGTATGACTTCAATCTGCACTCTGAATCCCCACATACCAGACAGCTGCTGCTTGCGGAACAATTAAGGTTTTACACTAGTCCAGACAGAAGGTTGAGAGAGGTGATGCCAAGGCTGTTTCCAAACAATTGCTAACGACTCTTGAAGACCTGCTTGGAAAGATATTTTCTCTGAAAAAAATGCATGTTAGTTTTTAAACATGCTCTTGAAGGAAAGACTAGTTTTACAATTTCAAATGCTAATACCATTCCTCTTCTTTGAAAATATACTACTTGTTTTAGTTTACTTCCATTTCTTAAAAATATTTTTTTTTCTCAAAAGCATCCAATATTATGGGGACTTTTTAATTTTGCTTTTGAGGTCAACATGCTTCTCATTTGCAGTGATATTTTGTGGTTTTTCTGTCTCAATCTCATCCATTCTATATTATTTTCAAATCTATTGTCCTCAACTGTTCTCAAAAACCAGTTATTTCAATTTGAATTAATTATCTCCTTTTTGATATGCTTTTGTTTACCCAGTAGAAAACTGAAATGTACTTCCTAATTACGTATTTGCTTCATCATTCTAATTAAATTGTTAATTAATTAATCTCAGCATTCTTTCAAGCAGATTCATAGCAATTATGTAAGTAACACACAATAGCATTTTACACAAAGTAGGAGACAATGACCTAAAATTTCACTCTGCAAAATATAGTTGGAGTGTATGAGTAAAATTTTCTGCTCAAACTACTCTGTGTTGGTATTCTACTGTCTACTACTGCATGTTTGACACTGTAGTGTTAATTTTTTAGGAAAAATAAATTAAACTGTTAAGTTTCAAAGCAATATACAGATCTTACGTGAATATTATTTTTTTGTATCTTTACACATGATGAAAGATAGTAAATAGTGACAAATTAAACCAAAGTGCTTTCATTCAAAATAACCAAAAAACATCAGTTTAAAAAGATGTTAATTAACCCTGCAGGATACATGCAGGATTTGAAATGAGTCCAAACAATGTCCAGCTTAATGCTAAGAACTTATAAAATGAGCTATCAGGGCCTATTAGTGCATTATAATGGCTTAGATACTTGAAGAAGTGACCCTAAAATCTCTATTCTGACCTGACTTTCAGAAATGGGGCAGAAGATTGACCTTCACACAATATAATCGGCAAAGGATCTAAAAAATGTATCTCTCTGTTATGTGAAACCACAGTTTTATTTACTCAGGCATGTTCACTTTGGAGTTAAGGTCCACTCAAGCATCATTTCGGGGTTAAAGGTTATAGTATAAAGCCATTATGTTTTCAAGCAGAGTAGCATGCTACCATTTGTTTTGCAGTAATATCACAATCAGACATTACCTTTTTAGCTTGGCCCAGCGGTGAGTTTAAGACCCTGGTGTATACATTGTAAAATAGACGGTACTTTCTAAAAGTTATTCAAACTGCATTTGCTAAATTTTAGATGGGTGTATATTTTGTCTATGCTCTCATATATAGACAAACAGAGATACAGAAAGGTTTGTGCTCTCTGATCCTGTAGAATGTCTGTTTATATAATAATTAAGTTGATTATACATTCAATATATAATCAATGTACAGAAAAAATATCAGTAATTTCATAATTAGTTTCACAATGGGGTCAATGTCTTTGTCTCAGAAAACTGAATTGAGTAACTGTAAAAGTAGCTACAAGGATAAAATACTTTGCTATTGTTTACCAGTTCCTAGTATTCAGTACATACCTATTCCAAACTGTGCTAATTTTGGCCAAGGTAGAGTTAAATTTCTTCACAGTGGCTGGTATGGGCTATATTTTGGATTTGTGCTGAAGACAGCATAACATAGAGATGTTTTTGTTATTGGTGAGCAGGGCTTACACAGAGCCAAGGCCTTTCCTGCCTTTTGTACTGCCACACTGGTGAGGGGACAGGGGGTGTATGGGAAGCTGGGAAGAGACACAGCCAGGACAAGTGAACCAAATAGGGATATTTGGGTCAAAAGGGACATTCCATATTTGACCAAAGGGATAGTCCAGACCATATGGCATCACTCTCAGTGTATAAAGTGGGAAGAAGAAGGAGGAAGAGTGGGGAAATTTGGAGTGATAGCCCAATTCACCATTACGTGTGATGGGGCCTTGGAGATGGCTGAACACCTGCCTGCCCATGGGAAGCAGTGAAATTCCTTGTTTTGCTTTGCTTCTGTCTGGCTTTTGTATTCCCTATAAAACTGTTTTTATCCCACAAATTAAGAACATTCCTTTGTCAGGAGCTTACTAAATTAAGGCTTTGTGCAACAATACAGCTTAAGTTTGGTAAGTAGGAAGCAGTGTCTACAAGACTATTCAAAACAACAAACTGAAAGTTTCTTAAACTGCCAACAAATGCTACAATCTTGATTTTAACATGTTCTTTGGACTCACATGGGGCGACTGAAATTTACCTCCAACTGCTAGATTACTGTATAAAATTTTATCACCATACACTACTGTCTGTCTATAAAATCATAACAGAATTATGAATCATAGGATGATTCAGAGTGTAAGGGTTAGACATAAATGAAGATATGGAGTACTTTCAGAAACAGGATTGTTTCTGAGTACGTGTTCTTCAAAAGCATGCCAGTTATCTCAGCAAGTGCTACTTCTCCACATGAAGGATTCTTGGGTTTGTGATCTGAAGTCTGAGCATAAAGTTATTATAGTACATTATAGTACAGTTTGTTTTTTTAATTACAACATGCATTTCCATTTAAGTAGCACCGAGCTGCCAAATTTTGGAAATTAAAAAATTAGTTAGGAAATGCTGCTACACTCTTAGCACAGTTGTGTTGTCTGTTTGCCTTAGGAAGCAACATGAGACTAAATACTCCCACATACTGTACTTCACTGAGGACCACCACTTTCTTCTAGTTCACAGAACTAAAGGCAAGTCTTCATTTAGTGATAAAATAACCAATACTCACACTTCAGTTAAATGCAGACCCTTCTCTCACTTTCTGAATTTACCTTTTAATAGAGCAGGCTTCTCTAGCTTTTGGCTAGAAAGCCATATGCAGGCTATTCATTGTCCGCTTTTCAGTATCTTTATTTGAAAAAGAGCCAACCATTTACCCCTAAGAGGACAATTCCTCCATGTTACAGTCCTTGCTTATTATGTTTCTTAGATCATGTGGTGGTGACCTGGGGATAGACAGAATTCAGAATGAGGCCTCCTTTAGATGAAGTCCTGAAGCACAGAAATAGGAAAAACATCCACTAAGTCTTAAGAGTCTAAAGCACCTAGAACCTATTTTATTTTTTTAATTTGACATTTCTGTTTTGGTTTGTTTATTTTTTTTTTTTGCTGTTGAAATCATCATTTCAGTTGAGATTTGCTTCAGCAGATCAGACTTTAACCTTTCAGATAAACAACATACGAGCCAGCCATCACTGAGAACCTTCTGGCAGGTGGAGGAGGAAATCTGCTCTCCAAGAAACTGCACAAACCATGAAATTTCTATTTGCACAGGCAACTCAAAAATAATGGTGCATTTCATAAAGTCAAGGCCTTAAAATTAAAACATACTTGTGTGAGTATTTTTAAGCATCAAAAATCCCATCATGAAGAGTATCAGCTCCTCCACAAGTTGTTAGCAGGATTGTGACTTTCAGATTACTTTAACTTCTTTACGATGACACAAATTAAGTAAATTAAAACATTGCAGCAGTCTACAAAGAGCAGCAGCTAAAAAGAATGAAATGCATATTTCACTGAGCAGGCACAGGAAGGGATCAGAGAGATTCCTTTCGCTAGCCCTGTTGGAAACATTTCCTGGGGCACCCATGATTTCTCTCCAGCCCCCTTGAAGCTGAGCTAGCATAGCCTCCCTTCCACCTCTTACATCTACTCTCAGTCCAGTTAGTCTCAGGACACATTAATCTTATTCATTGTGATTTCATACAGGCTCCGCTCTGCCCAATCTGGTTTATCTCTTGGAAGAAAACTAATCAAATATGTCTTTATTTCCAATCCTCCTTCCTGCCCAGTCACTATTCTTCCGCTCATTCTTCTCCCCTGCATTCTCCTTGTCTTCTGACACTTTATAATCAGTCTCTGTGTTATTCCCATTCCCTCCTGTGATCATCTCCTCCTAGCATCAGAAAGCAACATGGATCTTTTCCCCATACCTCAGCTATGCAGTTTATTGGTAGGAAAAAAAAATTAAAGATTAAAAGCAAACAACTGTGGCAGTACCTGCCACCATCCCTCAAATTGTTTCATATGCAGATGAAATTAACAAATTCTACAAATATATATATACACACATACAACTTATGAAGCATTTATCTATAAAATTTGAAATATATTACATTAAAGCAGTTATATATATGCATAACAACTGTATTATTTAAATATTCTTTTCTTGAATTGTACTTTTGGAATATCAAGTACTAAGTGTGTTTCATTAACTACTTTATGCAACATTCAAATTGCCAATTCAAAAAGAGGAGGAAGAGTAAAATTTGCTACTCATTTCTATGCCAAGTTTCAATTATCATGCTCCTTATTATTCAGCACAGAAAACATTTCAATAGTTACTAGATTCTCACCTCATTCAAATTAAAATAATTTGGGGGGATTTTTTAATCAATTTTAAAGGGAAGACAATGTTTCTGATTCATTTGACAAGCCTTGCTGAAGACAATGAGATTCTTTATATTACTAAGGCAAGTCAAATCTGACTTGTATTAAAAACAATTGAAAAAATATGACAGTAATTCAAAAGCTGACAATGCTTTCAAACATTTGGGGAAAGATGGCACATTGCCGTTCTACTTTAATCATCTTACAATAACTATGTCACCAATAAGATCCTATTTCAGGCAGGGTCAAAGTAAACTATCAGGTAAAATAAATCTCTGACAATATCTTACTAAAAAACACCCTGTTAAAAAAACAGGTTTTCTTCTCCATATATATAATGTGAACATATAGAATTACAGTTAATAGCTCTATATACCTATGGACATACACACATTCAGAAGTCCATGCCAATTGGACCGATTTACTTAAAAATCATAGGCCAATCTCTTCTGAGCAGCATACACGTCTGTAATTGTGGAATAAGAAACATTTTGCAGCTATAAATCAAATCCCTATATTTAAATGTTTTGATTTGTACAAGTATCTAACAGGAACAACAACGCAAACAAGGCGAGGCCAAGGCAAGGTGCTGCACCTAGGGTAGGGCAACCCCAGGCACAAATACAAGTGGAGTGGAGAACTGACTGAGAGCAGCCCTGGGGAGAAGGACTTGGGGGTGCTGGTGGGTGAGAGGCTGGACAAGACCCAGCCATGGGCACTCCCAGCCCAGAAAGCCAAAATGTCCTGGGCTGCATCCAAAGCAGCGTGGGCAGCAGGGGAGGGAGGGGATTCTGCCCCTCTGCTCTGCTCTGGTGAGACCCCACCTGGAACCCTGCATCCAGCTCTAGGGGCTCAGCACAGGAAGGACATGGACTTGGAGAGAGTCCAGAGGAGGCCACCAAGACAATCAGAGGGCTGGAGCACCTCTCCTATGAAGACAGGCTGAGAGAGTTGGGGTTGTTCAGCCTGGAGATGAGAAGGCTCCAGGGTGATCTTATAGCACCTTCCAATATTAAAAGGGAGCAACAAGAGAACTGGAGAGGGACTTTTGACAAATGCATGCTAGTGATAGGATGAGGAGTAATGGTTTCAAACTGACAGAGGGCAGATTTAGATTAGACATTAGGAAAAGCTTCTTCCTTGTGAGGGCGGTGAGACACTGGCACAGGTTGCCCAGGGAAGCTGTGGATGCCCCAGCCCTGGAAGTCTTCAAGGCCAGGCTGGATGGGGCTCTGAGAAACCTGGTCTGGTGCAAAGTGTCTCTGCCCATGGCAGGGGGTTGGAACTAGATGGTCTTTAAGAACCCTTCCAACTCAAACCATTCTATGATAATTGGTCTCATCATTCCAGCTTTCTGCCAACTTCTTTTTGACAGTTCACATCCAACTATTACAATAAAGCTCTTTAAATGCCAAATATACAAAAATCTGTTTATTCTAAAAAAGAAAAAAAAAAGCTAAGAAACAATTAATGTATGAAAATACAGAATTTTCATTAATTATTCTCACTCATCAGCAGTTCAATCTGATCCTAGATAAGCCTTCCAGAATTGGCATCATATCTCTCCTTTCTGTTAGGCTGTCACTTACGACAGCAAACCATAAAATGTGTACCTGTGTACTTTAACACAAAATATTTACCATGTCATTGTCTGAAGAGCACATAAAGAGAATCCTCAAAAGGGAAACACTACAGTAATTATGAGGAACTACATTTTTGAAATAATGACAATCACAACAACTTAAAGCACTTAGATTAACTCTACAAATTTTTGTCTGAAATTATCTATATTGTTGTGCTGTACCTACTGCCAACAAAACTAAGTATTTGAAAATCTATATTATATATGTTGATTGCTATCATAATTATTTTTGCCTGCCAATGGAAAGTGTGAGGTATTATAACTTCTGGAGATTAACATGGGAGATATGCAACTGGCTCCTGCACTATGCAAGCATTTACTTTGTAAAGTATTTATGAGTTACAACAAAGACTGCAGTGAATGAAGTATCTGCTAAGTAGATGATCTTGAAAATAAATCCAACACTTCTACTGTAATTTATGTTCTTTTCAATAGTAGGTATGACAGCATGTTTCTAATTCTGGAACAGGAAAATTCAGTGGGAATTGGAAGGTTAAACACTTCTTTTACAACAGGTGCTTTGAAAACAAAGAAAATAACTCAACAAGAATTTCATCTGAGCAAACAATTAGAAGGCATTATTTGGAGGGCTTCCAGAAGCTGCCCATCTCTGCTTTGATTCATATGATTCTATTGTGTTAGTGGATACCTGCATTTTTTTATTTCTTTCAATTATGTATATTCAAAGACAATACATTTTACTGTCCATTTAAAAATATAGAGATCTCCATTTTTAAATGCCAAACCTGTATGACTATTTTATTCAGCTTAAAACCATTGTAAACTCTTGCCTTTTGCTACTGCTACCATTTACATGTAATTACTTTTAAGTCAAGGCTTACAATGCTGTTCACATTTTAATGCTCAACTTTATGGTAAGGAAAAAGTCTGCTTCTTCATGAGAAAAGTTACAAAATTCCTCAGGAGGGTGCCTACATACAGCAAAGAATAATTAAATTGCTGCATGCATTGTTTTTAAACATACGTAAGTTCTTTAACTTGATAGCTGTATGTCAGAGTTTCTTTAGGAAAAACAATAAAAACTGTGTTTTATGAAATTTAAACACAGCTGAAGAAAGTGACAAATGTCCTATAAAAAAACAAAAAAAAAAAAACAAAAAAAAATCAACAACAACAAAAAAATTGAATGCAAGCTTCAGGTTCTACCTTAGACTTGTGAATTTTCAACCTTTTTCAAATATTATTATTAATCTAAAACCAGATGCAGCAAACACAGTCCTTGTTATTAATCAAGATAATTAATCCTCTGCCCTGGTAGGAGTTATTTTATATAAATAGTCGACTTTTGGTTTCTGCACTTTCTCACTGATGTGCATTTAAAAGCAATGCCTGCTAATCTCAGCTGGCAAAGGGAGAAATTTTACAGTACATAAATACTGACGATTTGCTGCTGTTTAATAAATAACTGCACTAGTCTAATCAAAACCAGCCAAAATCCACCTACATAAATATATTTTCTGAGACAACCTAAGATTAAGAATCTTCCTCTGTTACTTTAACCTAGGAAATATCATAAAATGGACTCAGATTCACCTGTCAGTGAGTAAGCTTCTCCCACAGCAGATGTGTAGCTGCACACATCCCTTTCCCATAGGGAATTTATCTTGGTTAGTTTTCCACAGAAAATATAATGCATGATTTTAAAAGCAGATTATGGTTGTGGACAAAATTATCAAATTAATTCTTACTAGTAATAAAACCCCCTCTGTTTATCTGGCTAAGCTCATTTTTAGCAGAGTCTTTAACCACACAAACAAAAGGAATTAATATTTTCTACTTTGGGAATGTCCAATTAAATAGCAAGTAAACCTACAAATTCCTTCAAATTGCCACAATTTAAAAATGAGAACCAAAATACAGCAAAAATAAGGACCCTGTACACAAGCTGCTTTGTGCTATTATGTTTTATTATGAAGACATTCCCATATTTCTAGCCTGACAGAATTTATACTAAGGTGCTGATTTGTAAAATGGCTTAAGACTGTATAGTGTATAAGCTGTGTGAATAGGTAAATTTTATGGAATGAGCTTATGGTGAGGTAGGCTACTGTCTTCACATTCTAAATTCATATTTACAGGCAGATTGCAGTGGGGTTTTTTCCTGATACACTCTCATGAGAGATTACCCAATAAATTCACTAATATTGTTTCCTGTCTTATTGTCCAAAAGGAGCTCCAGTCAGTGAGTACATAAAAGCTCTGAGCCCATTCTCTGCTAACTCAGGTGTGCTGACTGCCCCTTCTTTCATGAAACTACCTTGTGTTATAACCATTAGACTCATGTCTGAAACCACATAAATTCTACATAAAATCTGCAGCTACCTCAGCTACCAAAAAAAAAGTTCCACCTTCTATTCTTTTTGACAGACATAGATGAAGCATTGAAATAAAGGAAAGGATTTGAGATAGTGAATGCATCAAGTTAGGAACTGAGATGACAAAAGAGAGGGAGTGTTAATGACACACAAGTCTCAGAGTGTCAGCTGTGGTGAATTCCAAGCCACGCCACTACGTGCGTAGAAAGGAAGTCCTTCCCAGAAGGAGGACGAAATTTTATTGTCAGAGCATCTAAAGTTCAGTTCAGCAATGCCCAAGACTCTTTTTTGACACAGTTCTAAGTCCTTCAATTTTGAGACCCCAGATGGGTGGCATTTAAAGTGAGAAGGCACTCCTGAAAATATAACACTGCAAATTTAACAAAGCTCTTGCAATAAACCTGTATGTGAGAAAAGTGAGAAGTCAGGTGGTTCTCTGCATAACCACTGTAAGATGGCTTGGCTTTTCCTCCCACTTCTAACCATGAACTGCCCTGTAACAAATGGAGACTTTATGAGATTTCCCACCTCTAAAATGGATCTAATATTTGTTTCACAAATGTGATATTGTATGGATTCGTTAAAAATAAGAAGAGTGCTTTGGGGACTACAGTATTATCTTCTGAGCTGATATAAACCACACATTTAAACATGACAATAAATACTGCCTTAAAATATGGGAATGGCCTAAGTTCCTAAAGGGGAACCTAAAAATTAATTGGTAAAAAAACCCCCTCAGACAGTGAAACCCATCTTCAACCAGTACTAGCATAGATGAGAAGAAAGTAAACTTAACTCACAAAGCACAGGTCACAGTTTGACAAAAAATGCAATAGACAAGGAGTTGGTGTTAAAAGGTATAATGGGCTCAAATTTCTTTCTTTTTAGTCCTGAATATTATTACAGAATTCTGGTGCAAGAGGCTCAAACATATTTGAGTACTCCCAAATTACCAAAAAGGCCCCAAACAAAATAATAATTTAAAAAAAACCCAAAACTTGCATTATTTCACTTTCTGTCACACTCATTAAAGGCAGGGAGACGGGAAATAGAGGGTATTAGGGTAGATGACTAACAAACCTATACTAATTTTTGCCAGATTACCAAACATGTCACAAAACATGTACATAGCTGAGAGTTCTCCTCAACTCATAGCTGCAGTTCTCCTTCAGGACACCAAAGAACTACAAGACAGAACTATGCATAGAAGCTTAAGTAGGATACATCTGTAGTATAAATAATTAAAATAACAGCTTTCAGAAAATGAATGAAATCGTAAGGCAGAGAATCATCAGGTGACTTTCACTGCATAAGACAATTATGCATTCTATAATTAAGTATAATGTTTCATTCAATTCAACCTCTCCCTCATCGTCACATAATTAAAAACTTGGAAAAGATTCATGTTTTTCATTCTTTTGCTGCATATTCCATGATAAAGTGTAACAATAAAAAATAAATTACAGATTTTAATTAAAAAAACATTCACCAGAGGAACAAGATAAGAGGCTTGTTTATGGGGCAGAAGCAGTAGATGCCTTGTATCAAAACTTTAGAAAGTCTTTTGACAATTTCATAAGAAACAGGCTAAATAAAATTTGGTTAAGATGGGTGAAGAAAACTGACTATGGAGAATAATGGGAATAATTCTCAATGGTTTTCTGTTAAAAGCAGGTGAATTCAACAGGTGGAGTTTCCATAAATGCCTACACCAGACTGTCCTCTGTTCAGTGTTTTCACTGATCACCTAAAAGAACATGACTATTATTACATTAGCAATTTATCAATTTTAGAAGTCCAGGAAGTTGAAAGACGGGCTTCAAAGCATAAAAGCAATGAACTGTGAGAAGTCTGGAAACAGGAAGAAGTTCAACAGGGACAAACACTAGGCATTAAAACTGGGTAAGAATAATCTGCTACATAAATACACAGTTAGGAATAACTGATTCCTTCTGAAGAGGCCCAGAATTTTATGGCAAGTCAACAGCTCAACATGAGTCAAAGTCATGCTGTTTTAAGAGGAAAATTCAATATTGGGATTACAGGCTGTAAAACAAAATCTCCTGGTTTACTTAGCATTATAGAAGTCTCAGCTGGAATACTATGCCCAGATTTGACAAACACTCTTCAAGAAAGATACAAACCAAATGTATGGAGTCTAAAGAAAAGTCAGAGCCTAGCAAAACCGTAGTTCAAGAAAACATGATAGAATGAATATGGCTTGCTGGATGGAAGTAAAAGAGGATATAGGCAAGACCATGTAATGATTTAATACACCTAAAAAACTACTGCAAAAGAAAATTTCGTTTTTCCAAGGACTAAACCAGTAATAATTTTAAGCTTTAGTAAATAAAGGCTACCATTAGATATGAGAAGATATTTTCTACCAGTAAGGAGAGTAGCTATGAAATCACCATTGCTAGAACCAGTATGTTCTAAATCATTGTTTATGGGATAGTCGCTAAAACCTCTTGCAAGTGGGCTGCAGTCTTAATTAAAAACCACAAGGCTGGACTCCAGTAATTCCAACAAACTTGCAGTTATTCCTCATACATTTTCTATTTACCAAACCATTTGTGTAGGAGGCTCTTTTAATCCACTAAGTTTACCAAAAATTAGTTCTTTATATTTCTGAAATACTGTCTTATCCACCTCTTTCCATATTACTGAAAATATTTTTTAAAGAATAGTTTAAACCTGATATAATTTTATTTAATGTACCTACTCTCAATAATAGTATTTAATTTATCAAGCTAAATACATAAATACTAGATCTACATCAAATTTTCATCTGGTCACTGCTATGTAGATCAGTTTTTATCATATATTTCAGTCAGAACTATCATCAGACAAAACATTTCAAATGGACATATTCACCACAGGTTTCAAATTCTCATTTCCAGAAATATTTTACTCAAAGTAGGGGTTTTTAATACCATTT
>VZTT01049972.1:32789-45372 GCA_013400855.1 Buphagus erythrorhynchus
AAAAACTGAAATGTAGAAAGAGAAAGAAAAGAAAAACAAAACCAAAACTGAGAATTCACTGACATTTCTTCAGAGGGTTTTTTTGGGCGGAAGGAAGCTTTCTGTAGCTTTGTTTGTGTGTGCATGGACTTTTTTATTGTCAATTTCTTTAATACAAATGACCTGCCCTAATATAACAAAGATTACTTCATTAAGTATATATTATTTGGTAGGAATCTGGCTTCCAAATTATCACTGAGTTTTAAAAGAAGCACTAAGAAGAAAACTGAATAAAATACAGATCATTACCAAAAACCTTTTAGAACATTATTAATAACATCACGTCATAAAAATTTTTATTAAGACTATAAATAACTGTGTTCAGGTTTTTTTATATCTTATTCATAGCTGAAGAATGTAAAAACAGAAAGCTATAGAAATATAAAATACACGCTCATATTTGCATTCTATTTCAGCTACATGCATCAATATTTTCAGTCAAGCTCTGCCACTTCAGTTAAATGTACCAGAAAGAAGAGTCAGACAAGCTGCTTACTGTAACAAACAACTAAAAATAACATTTACCAGTTTATTTGCAAACTATGCCCTAGTTACACAAAACACTGGAAGAATGACTAATGAGTTTTATATTTGAGGCCCACTCAAGATCTTAGAAAGTACTTAAATTGTGGTTACCTTAAGGACACACTGTACTTGGGATAAAAGATGCTTCTATACTGAACCCAGGTCCCAGTTTCCTCTTCTGTATTCTGGTCTTCTATTGAAAAGAGATTGAACGACGCAAACCTTCTTACAGATACTTGTTGGAGATGCACATCTTTCAAGTGCTTTTTCCTCAGAACCTTTGAAATGAAGAACAAATTAAACATTAACAATGAAATTTCCAAGAAAAGAACATCTCCATGCCTATTTAAGTGAAGAGGCAAACCATAATGGCTATGCTATCAGCTAATAGTTATGAATAACCAAGCATGTCAAGCCTGAACAAAATAGAGTGATATTGATGGTAGGGGTCAAGAGAATGAGTTATGAATTATGTCTCAATACCTGTAAAGCAAATGTACTGTGTTCAGAAGTACACAAAGTCGCTTTTTAAACTCACACTCCAGCAAACCCATGCAAAAGTTAGAGGGGTAAACTGGTTTCTCCCCATCCTCTCATTTTACCAAGTTTCACAGCCCAATCAGTGCCTCCCAAAGCAATTTCTGTGCCACTCACTGTCCCTAGAGAGGGGGGGGAAGGCCAACAACAACAAAGGTATCTTTCATAGAATTTAAATGACAAACCCAAAACATGATCTTCAGGTGCCTAAGTGCTGTGTGTTCTCCTGACAGACTCCTTCCTAGCCTAGAAGTCTTCTGCTGCATACTTGCAGAGATGCTGCCAAAGTTGCCCAAGTTGACAAAATTGCTCCCTATCCCAGGCCCCAGACTTTCAGACACCACTACTGTATATTCCCCTAACAGGCCCCCATGAGGGGACTGACACATGAGCCAGACTTCAGGTGAGCCCCAAAACACTCTGAGAGCACCAAGTTCAGTGCTAAGAGACTGAAGAATTCAAGGCGGTGACAGAGACAGAATATCATTTGCATTTCTTAAATTATTAAAACACTTGTTCAGGAAAGTGAAAACATGGGCTTTCTGTCCTGCCTAATCTGCTGCACTCAACCATCTTCAGAGAGTGAGGTATCAACCCTTCTGTGCAGAAAAACCCAGCACTCAGCTGGTTTGAGCTGTGCCATTGCTCAGAAGACAGTCAGCATTTCCCTGCCAGACAAAAATACTTATTCCTTAGAGCAGTGATGTGGAAGGAGAGGTGTCCTGGATTTAACTTTTTTCTCCTAACATTGGAGAGAATACATAAATAAGTGCCATTGCATTTTTAAAATTAAGGTGGATATGCAGTACCCAGTGATGTATTAAAAAAAAAAAAAAAAAAAACGAGCAGAAAATAAACTCGTCACTATAAATTGATAGAGGTACAAGGAAGAGCTCCAGTGAGTAGGACAGCACTGCAATTTACAAGTTTTTGCCAACTAGAGATAAATCAAATGAGAAACAGCTCTCCAGAATTATGAAACTTGAAATAGAAGCTTTGCATACAGGATGTGTACAAAAAAAAAATAACAGGTCAGTGATTTTTTTTTGCTGTACCCAACTTATGTTGACATGCTTTAACTGAAAATGCACTCACATTTAAAAGCCTTACAGGTTGGGGCCATGACCTGTTATTTTGCAGGATATTTGGAAGTACTACATATGTGAGCAGAACAATTGTATTTGCTACACTGTTGGTTCCTAACAGCAGGTCTGAGGTACCAGGCTTACTGCTTTTGGAGCTATTTTCATTGGCAGGTCCCAGCATATGAAAGGCACAGGCATTTTCTATGAAGTATTAAAAATGTCTGGGTGCTATCCACACTACTTCTGTAACATGTGAGAAAAATACACAAATGAAGGAAAATGCAAAAATACCAAAGCAGGAGAACAAAATTAAAAGACCAGCAAAATAAAGACCTTCATGTAATAGCTGTGTGACTGAAAACAAAATAGACTACCTTGACAACTAAAGAAAACCAGCAAGACCTAATTTTCAGAAAAGTGTGTTGTTTGGGAACTTCTTTAAAGCAATAGCAAGCCATTACTAACAGGAAAAAAAATACAGCAGCAACAACACTTTTCTATTTTCAGTTTCTGGTGTACAGAGACATAGCCACTCTGCAAAATTCATTCTCTGGGTTAGCAGAATATCTCATGAGCATTTGAATACTCAAAAGAACATTTCTCCCACAGCCCCAAACAAAAATCAAGTGGTCTAGGATCTGAAAATTACAACAGCAGGTCAAATATTTTAAAACCCTAAGTATAACTGAGAAAACAGCACAAATTGAGAATATGTTATATTATTCATATCTAACTGTATTTTTTATGTATGGATCAAAAGGGGGTTTTTCTCAAGTCTGTTCCTAAAAGGATCACAGTTGTGTTAAACAGGCTACAAAGATAAGTTGCTGCTATAGAACAATCCACTGATAAAAACAAAAGGTGAGAAACCTACCTTAACTCATCACCAAACAGTCCCTGTTCTACAAAGATTCCAGTAAAATATTACCACAGGTCTCAATTGCAACACCCTTGGTATTTAGTCACAGTATTAGGACCACTTTTAGGACTCCCTATAAAACCTAAAACTGGTTGGTATCTCTTAAAAGAAACCTCACCACAAAAGAATCTCCCACAAACAACATGGAGAAAGGCAGTCCCTGAAATTCCCTGTTATTTAACTGTGCATATCATTGTGCTAGGCCTAGTTGCACCAAGAGCCAAATTCAGTAGCAGCTTATGGTCTAGAAACCTCTGCCAGTTCTCTGGCAGTGGCTGCAACATGGTATTTTGTACATGCAAGAAAGTTTCTACACAATCAGCTACAATATAACCTGTAACTGCACTCTAAATATCATCCATAAGACTATAGTATTTATTTTTACAAATAATTTGTTTACCAAATTGTTTTATCCAAACGTAAATAATTTACAAACTCAAGAGTAACAAAAACATGCAAAAAAGATCTGGAGCACAGGCACCCTTCAGAGAGAGAAGAGCAGGAAGAGAAGAAAATTTGTTTTAGAAGTGCTTCTGTTCAGGAAAAGAAGTGTCATTGACCTGTCCTCACTTCAGCTTTTATTTTTCAATTCTGGAAGTTAAAGTACATTAGCAGGTGAGCAAGATACTCTCAGGCATGTGGTGTGACTCTTGGGGATGGTCCCCTGCAGGGCCAGTAGCTGATCCTTGTGTGCCCTTTCCTGCTCAGCATAATCTGTGATTCTGAGACTGGTGTGAGAAGAACAAGAGGAAGGTTACAGGCAGGATAAACAAAAAAAGCTTTCAGATTTCATGAAACTTTCTATAGGGAGCAAATGTACACATAGGGAGGAACCTAATGCATGCCTATTGCTCTAACTTCCCTGCTCAAATCTACTGCCTGGATAATGCCTGCAGCCACAGAGAGTGGCAGAGCTCAAACCACAGCCTTAGAGAACTTATCCAGCCATTTACAAACACACAGTAAATGGGTAACTTCCCTTGGCATTTTTTTAAATGCAAAAAATACTTTCCTTGATTCTGACAGACTAAGTTTAAAAATACTGCCAAACTTCAAACTCAGTACATACATAAAACATTTCATTGATAAAGAGCACACAGGTAATTATGCAAACCCCTGGTTCTTTATGCTAGCTTCATAGGATACCTCATAAAAGGGCTTTTTTTTCTTAATTAAATCAGCGAGCATGCACTCAAGCATCCTTACCACAGTAAATCAATTTGTGTGTGCATTGAATGAAAGCAAATTCAAGATATAAACACACCACAGAACTGATTTCACGTAAGGCGTTATTATAAGCAGTATGAAAAGTGCTTTTAAAAGCACTGTAAGAAACACTTTGACAGTGCTCCTTTAAAAATGGATTTAAAGGGAGGTTGATACCTTCTTCCAATCCATAGATAGATCTGAGCACCACTGTAGCATACAGCACAGAACTGATTTTTACTTCAGATGTACCAGTAAGATTAAATTGATCCTTGCTCATTGTACCATACAAAAATCAACAGAAAAGCTAAAGAACATGGAAAAACCAAGGGAATCTGCAGAGGAAAAGGTCACAGATACATGTAGTTTGAGAAAAAAAGAAAAGCCTTTTCCCCAAATACCTACATGCACTCTTCCACAACCCCATTCTATTGTTATGAAAAGCTCCTTATGATTTTAAGAGACAGGAGTATGCCAAAGGCACTATATGTTGAGAAAAAATAACAGCTAGTATAGCCACAGAGCACAGCTCACATAGTCTGCTAGAATACAAACCTACAAAGATAAACCTGATATTCCTACCAGTAACTTTGACATTTCCTGCTTTGGAGTATAATAAAACAGAAGTTGGTCCTGTTGAACAGGAAACTAAAAGCACAAACAAAGTGCAATATTGATGTCCTCAGGCCTCCCACTGTGGCCCAGCTGCAGCCAGGTGCCCCTTCCAACCCAGCTGCCACCACTGACTCAGTGCCACCTTCGTGCCCTCTCAGGGACAGCTGCCCACAGGCAACTCCAGATGTCTGTCTGCACAGAACCAAACACTCAAGGGCTGTAAATTTCACATCCCATAACAATAACAGCCAGTGAAACAGACAAAAGTTTTTAAGCCTTTATGCCTACCCTCATCTGCAGAGGAATCCTTTCCAACTTTGCATTGCTCCGAAAGGGCCTAAAATAGTGTGGAAGGCTGCAGCTGAGAAACTGCTCTTTACTACAGCACAGGTGTCACCACCTGCTCCTCCCTCCTCCTCACCCTCCTCCAGGCACAGCCTCCCCAGCAAAATGCAATTTTCACTGCCAGGTGAGTGGGGGCTCGCCCCAGCTCCCCACCAAAGGCAGTGTGGGGAGGCAGGGAGCAAAGAGCAGGAATGAGGTGACAGCCAGGACAACCAGCCCCAGCAGCATCGATGGAAGGTGCCAAACTACAGCCTGAGAGTCCCAAGGTGCCCTCAGGTAGGGGGGATGCCAATGGGATGCTGGTCCTCCTCCCTTGACACAGGCCATGGAGTTTTGGGGATCTACTGAAGGCATGCTTTAGAACCATAAAATCGCAGAATAAGCTGAATTGGAAGGGACCCACAGGACCATCAAGTCCAGCTCCTGGCCCTGCACAGGACACTGCAAGAGTCACACCATATGCCTGAGATCGTTGTCCAAACACTTCAACTCTGACACGCTGTCAGGTTTGCCTGACACCACTTCCCTGGGGAGCCTGTTCCAGTGTTCAGCCATCCTCTGGGTCAAAAACCTTTTTCTAATATCCAGCCTAAACCTCCCCTTGCGCAGCTTCAGGCCGTTCCCTTGAGTCCTGTCACGGGTCACGAGAGTGAAGGGATCAGTGCCTGCCCCTCTGCTTCCCCTCTCTTTAGAGAGGGCTGGGTGCATATGTACGTGTACATATTATTATAATTATCAGATTTCCCAGGGAGAGTGCTGCAAGCCCCTTTACAAGACCCACCACAGTACTGCTCGCAATCCTCCTGTAAGGGGTGCGGGCAGCGCGGCATTCCCCGCACAGCGCGGCCCGAGGGAACAGGGAGAGACGCCGCGCTGCCCTCAGGCTGCGCCGCCCGCCCCGCCATGCCGGCCCTCCCGCCCGCGGGCTCCCCCTACCTGTCCGAGCANGCGGCGGGGACGCGCCGCTGAGCATCCAGCGGCTGCGGGACAGGCCGGGCTAGGGATGGAGCGGGAAGAAGGGCGCGGCCATCTTTGCTAAGGGCAGCGCCGGGAGA
The DNA here is from genome assembly GCA_013400855.1 of Buphagus erythrorhynchus. Lineage (NCBI taxonomy): Eukaryota > Metazoa > Chordata > Aves > Passeriformes > Sturnidae > Buphagus > Buphagus erythrorhynchus. The sequence continues at coordinate 39,116 of VZTT01049972.1, forward strand.
CTCTCGGAGGCCGAGGAAGTGCGGTGCTCTTAGGGACAGGCATGGCGGGGGCGCGGCCCCAGACAAAACGCCCCCTGGCGCCGCCGCGCCCGCGCGNCGCCCGTGGCCTCCGCGCCCGCGGACGGGACTGGGTGTGGCACGGCAGCCACCCGGGAAAGCCACGCCAGGGACCGTGCCCGCCCGCCGCGGCTTCGCGTCCCGGCGCTGACATCAGCGGCGCTCGGCCTCTGAAGCGCCTTGCCGCCATCTTAGTTCCGGGCAGCGCCCACGGGAGCGCTGCCGCCCGCCCGGTGTCTCCTCCCGGGCTGTCCCGGCCCAGCGGGAGCGGGAGGAGCAGCGGCAGCGGCACGGCGAGTCCTCGCACGGCGAGTCCTCGCACGGCGAGTCCTCGCACGGCGAGTCCTCGCGCGGGCCGCGGGCGGACGGGCAGCGCCGGCGGAAGCGGGGCCGTGCCCGTTCAGGCGGACACGGGGACCCGTCCCCTGCAGCGCTCCTGCGAACGGGGTTCAGCTCCTGCTGCCCGGGGACCCTCGGGAGAGAGCGTGGGTTTGGTGTTAGATGGTGGGGAAGTAGCGGGGGACGCCTTCTCCGAACTTTCCCGGTGTTCTGTCACTCAGCGTTTGGACGTGCACGGTTGCACCTCCCCTTCTCCTCATAGTTTCACTGGAGTTAAACTTTGTGCCGCCAGGAATGTTCAGGTTAAAATGTGGGTGCCAGTTTGTTAGCAAAGTTTTACTTATTTTCTTATTTAATTTACCTAGTGAATCAATCACATTTCTTTGAAAGAGGAAGTTTACGCTATGTCTATTTCATGTCTATGTATGTGTATTTACGCCTGCAGTTTACATTATGTACATTTCACACACGCAGTGTAAATGATCGGCAGTTTGGGATTTTCAGAAATTCCAGGCTGGCTGTCAAGAAATGGAGGTTAGAATGTGCTGTGCTGGACTGCGGAATCTTCTCCAAGGGCTGATCTTCAGTGCCAAGTACTACTGTAAGCATAACCTGCCTCAAACAGTGTGTCCTTACAGTAAAATTGGACCTGAAAAGTGCCACATCCTGGACTGTCTGAAAAGGACATCATGCACCCACAGGACTGCACCTCCTGGAAGCATCCTGCCATGCAGATTCTTTTCCTGCAAGGTATGTTGTTTAAGTATAGACTTAATACCAAAAACCACCTTGGCACTTCTGTTAAGGGACCCAGTCATACTTTCCACATGTTGAAGAAACACATTTTCCCAGAGAATGTTAAGCAGAGGAATAAAATCCAGGATATCAGTTATGTTCGAGGACATGTACCATTGTTGAGCTTTACTATGCTGTTTTGACATAAAGATGCATTTTGGTTGATTTTCCCACTGTAGTAATTTTGAAAGAATTGATATCTTCCACACAAGTAAAGTGTCTGGAAAAATCTGCAGGGAGAGATCATCTAGTGTAGAGGCAAAGTGTCCAAACTGATGATACCAGACTGTGAGCTGGCTCAAAAAACACTTGACTTTTCTGTGTAGACCAGCAAGTCATGGTTTCCATCATATTAAAATATAATGTTGACATCTCATAACCATGCTCACGTGTTCTAAACTATATTTTAAAATGTATTTGCATTGATTTCTGTAAATAAATATTGTGTAATTGGATGGCAGTATATCATGCACAGTCAGAAAACAGTCTGAAATAATTTTAGGTCTTCTGTCTCAGTGTCTCTAATACAGATTTTGCTAGAGGTATTATGAGAGTTTACTGCAGTATGACAGCCTGGAAACTTACTTATATGCATAAGTACTGTTTAAAAAGATGTATGTTATGTTTTGATTTATTTGATCCTAAACATGTTTTCAGGTGGATGCCTGGTCATCCTAAAATTGTTTCAAATTGACAGTGTTTCTTCAGAGATGACACAAAGTTCATCTTGTTGTAACTTTTATTTGTCACCATAAAGTAAAGAGTTCCTAAGTCTGTCTCAAATGTAAGATTTTAAGGAGAACATAGGCGGTCTGGAGGGACAAGAATATGTGGTTCAGTTTACTCAGTGGGACTTGACTAACACATATGTTACAAATGCTGCTCTGTGACACTGGTCCCAGGATGCAAACATGGTTTTCACCTGAAAGGAGACTGTACCTGTTTGCTTTGGAGAAAATGTTGGCACACCAGTTGTCAGTGAGATCCTCTGCTATCCTGAAAATCTTTCTAGATTACTGGATTTTCCCCAGGCAGGGAGGTGTACTGTACCTCTTGATATATCCCTAGACTGTGACCACCAGCTGTATATAATATTTCCAAATGAATACAATGGGAATTGCTGAAAACAAAAGGAGGGCAATCATCAAATGATTCATAAAGGCTGGAACTTGTCAAAATAAGTTGTGGATGCTAAAATTTTACATAGGTATAAGGGGAGACATATATGAGATGTATATATATAGATAGATATATATATATGACATCTATGAGAGAGACTTTTTAAATATTCAGAAACCATGTTCAGGTAAAATTGTTTAAGGCTGGGAAAAATCATCTGTCTTGTCCCATTCTCATGTTTTCATAAGTATCCATTTATGGCCACTGTGTTTTATTTGGTTGTATCATGTTTGGGGGATGGTGTTCTCTTACAGTAGTTTTTCCAGTGACTGGGGTGAGGTGATACAACTTTGGTATCCAGCAGTTTGTTTCTCTTGACCAATCACTCAGTTGCTCCAGAGCTTCTCTAAGAGCCTTCACAATTTCTTTGCCTTGTGCCAGGTGAGAGGAAGCATTGGTCTGAACCAGTGACAGACACGCTCAGCAATGATGTGCCTTATATTCATAGGGAGTTTGGTAACTGGAACAGATGGTTTCCCTTCAGAGTCTACTTGAAACATTCACATTTTGGCTCTCATGTGTTTCTGAAGACAAACTAGGAACAAACCAACGGTCCTTAATGGAAAGTGAGGATAGGATATGAAGCATATGCTGCTTTTTAAGCTTAGACACATTCAAGTCATACACTGAATGTTGTAAAATGCTACTTTGTGTGATCTGTGCAGTATTATGTAGTGTAATATAAGTTGTGAAGCTTACTACTTGATTAAGTGAGATTTCACAGCATGTAAGAGGAAGTAGCATTGTTCTAGCAGTTTTAACACACTTTTAACATTTTTACAATAGAAGACAGCTTTGTAAGCAGTAATCTCATTTCATGGAAAACCAGATCCTTACATTTATTCCTGATAAAGTTGTTGCAGAACCCATATCAGTTCACTCTTCTCTTCATTCTGCACCTTATGAACATTTACATTAACACTTCTGAGGAGGTAGAGCAAGAACCTGAATGAGCTGCTAGGACTCCTAGGTACAGAGGAAGTATTATCGAGGAAAGGAAATGAGAAATTAACACTCTAAAGACAGGAAATTATGAAAGAAAGCTGTGAAGAAGGAAAAATAATAAAATTCCATAAAAAGTAAAACCTAGTTCTAGAACAGGAACAAACACATTTACTTATAATCAATTAAGAGAATATATTAATAGCACCCTAAATTTTGAAGAAAATACCTCAATAAATGTATCAAGTAAAGCACGTTTGATAGTGCATCCCCAAAAGATCAGGAAGAGTTAAAATAAAACAGATTCCAGCTGCAGTTGTTGCTTTTTATTGGCATGTACTTTTGTAATAATGCAAAGGTGGTTTTGGGCCTGTGGTTCAGGGGATATTGCCTCAATGTGTTCAGATTGGTGTGCAGTGTGCTGGCTTGTAGCCATTCTTGTCTTTCCTTACTTAGCAGGAAGGAACAAAAGTCCCTTCCAAAAGGAAGCAGAATACATCCGTAGTAACTTCAGACCTTTTGCACAAGAACCTTCTGAAATCAGAGCAAAAAAACTGGAATAGCATTTCACCAACATACAAAGCTATGACAAAGAGAATCAAAGAAAAACTGGAAGAATTGCACAACATGTACACACTCAGTTCAGGAAGCCCAAGGGTAAGTGACAAACAATACAAACATTTCCCATCACTGACTACAAATAAAAGACAGTGAATAGACAGACTACAAATAAAAGGTAGTTCCTGCTATAAAATGCTGTTTTACTCATTTTTTACAGTAGAAGTTTTGAATATTTTAATAATTGTGTATAGTATAACAGTTTGTGTTTAGAACAGCTTATACCTGTTATGACAGTGAATTTACCTTAATTTCTCCATAGGCAAAAGCAAGTAAAGATAAAATAATCATCTGACTTTTGAATAAAGAATACAAGACATTGTAAGTTGCAAGAACAGTTGCAGGTGATCTGAGCCTTCTGTGAAATTTAGAGCAGGTAGAGGTAGTTTACGTACCCTAACTGAAAAAACCTTTCTGATGTATGCAATTCTTTCTTCAGTATGGAATGTATGTTCTGTCATTTGTTACATTTGTTACAATTCTGCTGTACAGAAAAATGACTGTATATAAGGATTCAAAGGAAATAGTCTAATTGTATGCTGGACTTGAAATATGTTTGTTTGTATTGAACAGATGAGGTTGGGAGAGAATGTGTACTTTGAAGAGAATGGCTGCATATTTCTTGCAAAAGCAGATGATGGTAAGGGATTTATCTTCCTAATATGGTAGGATTCTTAAAAAAGGTATACATATATAACTAAGTGTTCTTTTCTTGCATTAATGCTTGTCTGTTTCTCAACTAAAAATACTTTTATATAATTCTGTATAAGACTAATAATTCTAGAATCCTGAATCTGAAAAGGTGAGGTAAAGAGAGTTAGAGAATAGTATATATTGATACTAAGGCAAGTTGCTGGAGAGGAAAGATAGGACACATTTCTTTTCAGAGCCCTAACAACATTTTGAAAAAAGGAAAAGAACATCCATACTTTTTTATTTCTGAGGTGGGTGAAAGAATTTCTAATTTTATTTATTAAAAACAACCATGCTTTAGCTATCTGAGCTTTAAAATTCAGTATGTTTAATAGAAGCCAAGATCTACACTTTTGAAATATTTTTAGTAATAACTACAGGACTTTTTTTCCTTGGAACTATAATTTTTTATTTTTACAAAGTGCATTTGCAAATATCTTGCAAGACAGGTATTTGGTGTTGATGAATTCCAGTAGAATGTTTTTGAATATTGGAGACACATTTGTTAAATACAGACATTAAGAATCACTGTTCATTTTGACAGTGTCTTAATTACAGGATTTTTTGCTATCTCCTTTTTCTATATAATAGGTGAAGGAAATGCTGAGATTTTATTCAGTGTTGAAGATCTTGGCTTTTCTGATGCCTTTATTCAACGGATCAGAATTTCACCAGATCAGAGATACATGGCCATCAGCTTAAAAAGTGAAAATTCTGAAGAGGCAACCTGCATTATTATAAAACTTGGTAATCTTGTTGTTGTGGAAAAAGTAATTCCAAGTGTATTTAGCTTTGGTAAGTTGTGGATATGTGTTGTAAATATCCCATGGATCACACAAGCTTTCAACACATTTTTCTTAGTTTAAAGATAATGATATTTTTTTTTAATGTGAAAGCAACATTTAATCTTTATAGATGTTGCATTGTTTCTTATGGATTCTGTAACACTGCACAATTACAGGTTATCTAATATGGATGAAAAGGGCTGCTTCCTGGATACAAGTTTTCCTTCATTGTAAAAGCATTTATACATGTTAACAACAGTCATGCATATAATTTTTTCTATTGAAGCCAATATGATGTATTCAAAATATAGTGACATGACTGTTTGTCATACAAAGATCTTTCTGAGGGATATTCTAGCTGGTAAACCCTTACAGCTACAACTGAAGTCACTGGTAGCTGCAGACAGTTAGCTTTGATTGAAAAGTGTGGAAGTACTACCTACTACTGAGAATTGGCTGGAATTTCACCTGGAATCCAGGATGTGGGTCACACTTCAGAGCCCAGTGAAGTCAGCCAGGCCTTGAATCAATTTTTTTAGAATAGATTACAGAGCTTTATGTTGCTGTTAAAAGAAGCAGAGGTAAATGGAAGTGAATGGGAAAACATTATCTTTTTATAGTATGTTAAAGAATATAATAAAAAAAAAAGAGTAGAATAGTATATATACAATGTTCCACATCTTGTACTTTGGATTATATTGCTAGATGTCATCAAGTATATCTAGTGCAGTAAGCAATTTGCCTGGGCAGAGCAAAGAAATAAAACTCTAGGTAAAGCTTCCTTGTTAAAAAATATGAGTAGCAAGAATTTAGTGTTGTGTTTCCACAATGAAGATTATAATACCTGTT
>VZTT01049972.1:45437-66834 GCA_013400855.1 Buphagus erythrorhynchus
TGTGAACATCTAGCTATGTTGATCCAGAAGAATCAATACAGTTAAGAGACCAACATCCTGTGTCCTAAATAGGTGTGGCAGATAATAAGAGTACAAAAGACGACTATCAGAATGGTAAATTCTGTAAAGTTAAGTCAGGTGTGAGGTACAGAGGTAGTGTCATAAAACACAGAGGTGCCTCAATCATGACCAATAGAATTAGGTCTTAAAACCCCTTGCAAAGTTTATGTGCTTGTATTGAGTGATATAAAATAGCAGGGAGACTGACAGAAGTTCCTGAAAATTTACACCTTGATTTTTCTATAGGCTAGGCTACAGAAAAACTTGGATTGGCCCTCTAAAGGCTTGTCTTCATAGTGAATCCTCAGCTACCTCTGCACTTTGGAGATACATTGCTGTTCAGAAAGTGAAGTGTTTGTGTTATTTTGGTGTTATTAATTCCTTGGGTTTTGTACTGAAAATCAGTATGCATAAGACAGCATACAGCAGCTTTTAAAAGCATATGTGTTAAACATCATTCTGTTGGCTGTAGGAACAGCAGAGATGGCAGGAATGTGACTGGGTCAGTCAGAATAACTTCAGAATAATAAGGTGCCTGTATTTATACCTTTTTATGTTGGTGAACACATACACAAGCATAGAAAACTGGAGAATTTTTATCTCAGCAGTACCCATGGGGCACATGTACCATCTCTTTTCTCTAAATGGCTTGTGTGCAGTCACATGCAGCAGTGCAGAGCTTATGATGTGTTTATTATCTTGCTGACTCCATGTAAACCTCTTTTTCTCTGCTGTTTTAAACAGCCATGTCTCCTATTTTCCTGTTATCTCCAGAACCCACACAGGGTCAAGAGCTTCCTATTGCTGGGCCCTGCAACACTGACCTCTGCTTTTTTTTGCTGTTTTTTTCCAATACATTATGAGACTCTTGTTCTGTAGTATTCAGAGAAAACATGGAAAAACCTTTTGGTTCTTACCTCAATCCCCACAGGATGCAGAAGTGCTGTCCTCAGTTCCATGCCACCTGCAGCCCACCTTTTTCACCTGGGTCCAGTGTCCATGGAGCTCCCATCTTCTCTCAGTAATATTATACACTGCTCTGAATTTGATATGCATTTGTCTTTTTTTTCCAGAATGGGCTGCAAATGATGTTCTGTATTACACAACTCAGAAGAACCTTAAATGCCAGAATGTATTCATGACCACTTTCACTTACCAGAAACATACTAAGTTAGTTTATACAGAACAAGATGCAAGGTAATACATACCTAAAATATAACAAGTCCTTTACATATTTCAGAGTATTTTATGTGTGAAATATATCTGTTTTGGAAAACAAAGTATTCCATATTGTATTTCAAATAATAAGGTGCATTTTTGTGTTCTGCTGTCAGTAGTGCCTTATACAGCCTGAGAACGTGTTCTGTTCTCCTTCTGATATGTGATCAACAGAGATTTAACTTTCCTCTCTTACCTCATGAGTTCAGCAGAGTTTATAAATGTCAAGGTCACTCTCAGGTCAGGGTGTCCTTTAATGAATGTATGACAGTTTCATACAGAGTAAATCAGACCTTGGATTTCATTTTGTTTTCTCTGCTATTGATGTCTGATACATCTTTTAAAAAAAATACATAAGTTCAGGCTAATCCTTGCTCTGGGTAATGGATGAGCAAAATCATTACAACATTCCAGGAGACAGAACTATTGTTGACTGAATACCCTCTCAATAACCTTTCTTTAAGCAGTGCTTTAGGAAGACAAGAAGGCTCTTTGCTAAACTGAGCGCAGAACTAGCTTTTCAGCATTGTAGCACATGGTGTATTTATACAGCATTCCATAAATATTTGTGATTATTCTTAATTCAAGTTACATATTCAGTAAAGAAATTCCAATTATACTTTCATCGGGGGGAAAAAAAAAAAAGAAAACAAAAAAATCTGCAATGGAGATGGAATAAATAAGATCTTTTTTTTCCAGCTGCATTTGATGCATAGTTTTGGAAAATCTAGTTGCACTGACCTGGCACTTCCCCACAGGGAAACTGTTGGCATAATTCTGAAGGTCACAGTCATTACAGTAAATCTACTAGAAACTTACTCTAAAGGTTCATGTGCTATTGCAGCTCATAGCTGAATTTCTTCATGGGAGATGGCAAGACATTCTTTTGTATTGCCATTGAGCAGTTCTGTTCTGCATCTCACCAGCTCTTCTAGTTGCAATAAGATACTTTGTTAGAAGCTGAAAATGTCTTGAATTAAAGAAAAAATCTACAAAGATAAAGAAGTGTGTAATATCAAGGTCATAATCCTTGGGGAGAAGTGTAATATGCATTTCAGCTCAACCCTCTTAGAGGCAGGATCAGCAGAGGTGAACTCTTGGAATCTCTGCTCAATGCAGTGCCACATTCTTGCCAAATTCATGGGTATTAGACAGGCAGGAGGCTGATTTTTCTTGCAGACTTTAGCTCCCCCTCTGTGCCTGTCCTAAAGATGTCAAGAGGGTGCAATTAGAAAAAACAATAGTACCAAAAAAAAATTGAGATCCTCCACCTGCAAATAATTAAAGGCACTGAAAATGCTATCTAAAGCATCCTTTTCTTCACCAGTCAAATACACTGAATCCTAGAGAGATCATCATTGCAGTCATGTATCTGATCTGTGTGATGCAGATTATGGTACTAAACCCTGCCTTTTCTTGATGGAATCTGGATCTTTGTGTTGGACAGTTTTGCTTTTAGAGACATCCAGTCTTAAGGGTTCAAAATGGCAAAGGGACTGTTATGATCCAAGATGTGACATTCCAGTTAATTAGGATGACTCACAGAAATTTGAATCTGAATTTCAGCCTGAACTTTGCTATTAGCATCCAGCCATTGGTTATCATTCTGCTTTCTGTTTCTAGATTTTAGAGGGATTTAAAACCAGTAGGTAGTTCCTAGTTTCTTAGTTCCAAAACCAGTTCCTTGTTTCCAGCTTTACCACTCCAACACTGTCCATCTTACCTCATATAGGCCTCTGTGCTTTTTTCTTTTTAAATTGTACTTTTTGTCTTATTCGCTTCAGACAGTTATGTCAGTAGCGCATAGATATTTTATCAATTTATTTTTTTAATAGCTCTTACTTTTGTTATTGCTGTTCCCACATGAAGTCATTTATTATTTTAACTATCCATTACTACTTTGTTTTTTTTAAAGGGTTACAAGTTCAATAAAAAGTTGTACATTTCGCCTGAATTTTAAAGCCTGTATGCATCAATGAGCTTCCAGTCTAGTTCAATGATGCAAAAACCTGGATTTAGTTGGGCAGCAACTGAACTGCTTTCCTTGCAGATTTCAGGTTTCACACACAAGATTGAGGGGTTTTAAATCCCAGGGTAAATGCAGCAGAAGTGGGTCTGGGAGCCAAGTAGCCTGAAATTTCTTCAGTCTGCTTACAGGAGTGCTGTTTCTTATACCGATAAAATTTAAGCTTTTTCTTTTCTTTTTTCTTTTTTAATGATTCCCTACAGATTCTTTGTAGACCTTTATTGCACAAAAGACAGGCGTTTTCTCACTATCAACAGCAACAGCAAGACAAGCTCAGAAGTTTGGCTGGTTGACTGCAGACATCCCTTTGAGCCACCTGCTCTTGTACAAGCACGAACCACGGGGGTCATTTACCACATCGAGCATAGGAAGGACCAGTTGTACATTCTTACTACATATGGAGAGCCTGCAGAATATAAGGCAATTTTGACTGATAATTACATTCATAGGATTAATTTAGATACCTATTGCAGGTCATATAGAAATAGTAAGGTTGGCTTTAATTCTGTTCGTCACAGCTTACTGAAATAAATTAAGAGAGAGAGCTGCATGAATTAAAAAGATTGATAGTACTGCATGGAGTCTCACCTATTGGAGGCCAGTTTGATCCTAACTCCTTTGACAGCATCAAGAAATGACTATGCTTCAACAGTCATTTGCCTTATATAAAAACTTAAGTTGGTGATCTCAGTCTATATAATCAAACCCACCCACATTTGTGCTGGCCATGCTGAAAGCACTTACTGTATTACAACCTTCTGTAGAGTAATCTTTGGGACTTGGTCTTCTCTAAATGTTACTGCATTGTTCTTCCATTTTGCCTAAGTAAAGGGAGTTTAAAAATCTCCAGTTTTAGACAGGCAAACACCCCAAATACAAGTAAGTATTTTTTTACAAGAAAAATGTTGTATGAGATGACCTGTAAGTCAGTACCTCTCATTTGTAACTCTTATTACATTTTAGTAATACAAGGTTGTTTGGTTTTTTTATAGTTGATGAAGGCACCAGTAGCTTCCAGTGGCAAGGAGAACTGGCAGTTAGTTTATGCACTGGAAAAGAAAACCAAGCTAGTAGACTTTGAGATGTTCAGTGATGACTGCATTATGTTCCTGAAGAACGCTGGTCATCTTTACTTAAATGTGATTTCTTTTGTTTCACACTCAGTTCAGTCAATAAAGGTACGTTTTAGCTTGGGTTAAGCAGCATAATATTTTTCCAGTTGTTTAGCTTTGTTTTGTTTTTTAAATAACATAATGAAAGCAAAGATAAATTCCAAAAGTAAAAGCGTTTTGGAAACCATTAGTATTGGGAATTTCATCATTATGACTAATTGTATTACCTTGTGGCTGTTCTTCAGGATTTGATGTGGTGGCTTATTGCAGCTTTTGGAATGTTAAAGAGGAGCTATCCTGTGAGCCAGTCCTTTCTTCAACAGATTACAGTCAAGCTCTTCACAATACAGCTGATTTCTAATGTAAAACAGAACTTAGTTCCCTAAAAGCTCTGCTTAGTTTTACTGAGCCCGTTTTTGGTTACACTTACTGGTGTAAGCAAGGCCCCTGCCACAGGAAAAAGATTAATGTTCAGAAAACAAGTATGGACACTGTCCCATAATAAATGTGAAGAGTTGATATTGCAGTACAATTGGTGCAAAGGATTTGCTTCCCTTCTCTAGTTGTTAAATACTTGTGAATTAAAAACAAAGTGACTCGAGCCAAATCCATGATTTCTGAAGACCATTCAGGTGGAATATTTAATTGATTTGTTTTCCTGAAAAATACAGTCTGAACAGCTCAGAAGTTTATTGCAACAAGCTGCCAATGCTGCACTCTATAAACTGCTACATAAAAAGGTTTTCAACAAAGTACATTGTATGGTCTCCAAAAATCTTCATTTTTTAAAATGGCCATAGTTTATTTATTCAGAAAGGGCCTGCAGTTACTCAGGAGAACTTGGACTTCTGCTGCCTTTTCAGAAGCCTCTAGCAACATAACCCAAGTAATGGTCTGGCAGAGGGTTTGGCTATGTCCCTGCTGCTCTCAAAGAATGAATCTTGATTTCTTTCATTCTTAGCAGAGTTAAAAACCTTAAATATAATAACAGTAAGTGTCTGAGGGTGAATGTGCCAGGAAAAGGTTTTGTTCTTAACAATGGCTGGCACTAGGAACAAAGTTAAGAGGCAGGGGTTTTCAGTGGCTTAGCATTACTGAGCTAACTCACAGTAAAAGCATAATAGCTGACATGGACTTGGCTGTATAAAGTGTTGAAGTAGAACTGGAAATGCAAGGAAAAATAGGATCTGAAAAATAAAACTAATGCAGAATAATTTCAAATGTTTTCTTTTAAAAAGTCTGCACTAATACCCGTTTTAAACTGAATTTGAATTTATTTTTTGTTTTTATTTCATTGTCCAGCTTTATCCAATGGCCTCAGGGGAAAAGTTCACCAGTTCTTTCACTTTTTGATTGTTTCATTACTGGATTTGAATGAAACACAGGTTGTGCTACATGCAAACTGAGGACAATTAGTTAATATCCAAAGTCTTTTACTCTGGAGGACATATTAAGCAAAATTTGCAGAAGCAGTGTAAGGGTCTCACTTGAAATGCCATGTTTTCTCAGCTACCTTCGTGGGCCTGTGAATTTGAATTGGAATCTCATCCTGAACTTACCACCAGCACCTGCTATTTTCAGCTCTCCTCCCCAGTACACCCCCCTAAGCGTTTTGCATATTCATTTAAAGAAAATAATCTCATTGAACAAGCTGTGCAAGAGGTACCAATTATTACGAATTGTCACACTACACGTTTACTAGCTAAAAGCAAGGTAAGATTTTTCAGTCTTTTTCCTATTCCTTTTATTCTTTCCTTCCTCCCCACCCATTTAAAGAAAGTGCATTTGGCAGGGAACAGAGATTTAAAAATGTAAAGAGCAGTTGGTGCTATATAGTTACTAAACAGTGGGTGTTTTCTTCAGTGCTATAGAGAAGAACAAGAGAGAGTCGTGATTTTTTTTTTCCATTAAACTGGGTATTCCAGAGGAGATAACAGCACACAATGAGTCAAGAATCTTAGTACTGAGAATTGCTAGTTGATGTAATGGTACTGTACTCCACATGATAAATGAAAAAGGTGCCAGCTATTGAAAAGAACACCCCACAACCAGCTGCACAGTGCAGATCGAGAAAGGAAAGTTTTAACAGCCTGAGTTTAAAAATTTGGAGATGTTAATAAAGAGTTTGTACTGTGGTAAATGGTAAACTGTATTGTTAATAACATATATTCTTGGTGTTAAAGGGGGAAGGAAGACTTGGGTGCTTTGATAGTTTAAAAACTCCTCAGGTGTTGCACTTAAATGAATTTATACTCTGCGTCCATAAGCCCACACAGCAGAGGTTCAGTCTCAGGCTTTATTTTTCAAGAGTGCTTTGAACACTCTAAGTGAAAAAAAATTACTGTAATCAAAAAACACATTTTAAAATAAATAATTGAAGTTTTCATTGCCATGTGTCATTGAGATTTCTGCAATGTCCCTTATTGTAAAACTACTCCTTCTTTTCCAGGATGAAACTTTGGTGCCAATTACAGTTTTTCATAATAAGAATTCTAAAGAACTACACAGGAGACCACTTCTAGTTCATGTATATGGAGCTTATGGCATAGATTTGAACATGAGTTTTAAAGAAGAGAAGCTGATGTTAATTGAAGAGGGTTGGATATTAGCATATTGCCACGTTAGGTAAGTCAAATATAAAATGGAAATAAGATTTTATTTTGCAGGATACACAGATATTTGTTCATGTACAACTGAAGATGTATCAAAGTAATTTTTTTGTGTACCTATACCTAATTATTCATATCTTCCTAGATTTTTATTTAAGTAGTTTTTAAATTCACCTCAGGGAAAAAAAAACACAAGAGCACACTACATTTTAGGTTTCTGAAATCTACATGATGGCTGTATGTAACTTTTAATCTTTTCAAGTCTCATCTTGGCTCAAGAAAAATTTCGGTTACATGCTCAAATTGCCATGACATGTTATCTCCCTCTCCTGAGAGCATTGTGTGCTAATGCTTAGTCTGTGTCTTCTGAAAGCCATTTACATTCCACAGCAACAACTAAGCATTTAACCTGCAACCCTTGTTCTTTTATTGGCTAAATCCTCTGTCTCCAGTCTAGCTACAAATCTACCAGTTTTATAAAACTGCAATGTACAACAAGCTTCAGATCTTTCTCAGTAGCTAAGAAGATAACAAAAGAATCACTTTAGGGAGGGGAGGGAAGGGGAGGAATGAGTAATTGTTGGAAATATCAGTCCCAAAACAAATTCAGCAAATATATTCAATCTGCTGTACTCACTGGCAGGCATTGTGCTGTTCTTCCTCACGCCCCACTAAAGTACCTTAAGATGCAGATCAGTCCTACATGAAGATGGATTTGTCATCCAATGATGGCAGGCTAATCAAATAATCCATTTTAAACTTGAAACTAGAAGAGGAAGCTTCAGGTGGCTTAGAAATAAAATTATGGTTGCATAGAAAGAAGCATAAATAATTTTTATAATTCTGTATTACAAAATGTAACATTTCAAGTAGCATTTGAAATTCACAAATTGGGGGGGAACCCAAACCCAACTTTCTAACAGTCTCAGAATTTAAGATAAGCAGAAGACAAATCCTGAGAGTCTGGTGTGGAGTTCAGAAATACTGTTCCACTGTTTTCAATAAGTAATAGTGTTAGTAATGGAAGTATTGGAAATGTTTTGAATATTTTCATGGTTTCTTGTATAAAAAGATAATATCTGATTTTGTATTGCCTACAAATGAAAATGTCATTTCCTAAAGCGTTGCTTTTCCTGTGGGTTCCAGGACACAAGCACATGTGGGCACAGAGTGCCCTTCTACAGTTAGAATTTTCACCAGTCATCATGAATAGATTTATTTTGCCTTCATGTTGTCTCTTTCAGTCATAGAGAAGGGTAAAGGCAAAAACAAAGAAGAGTTAATTGGGAAAGCAAACTATGATGTGCAGCTCTGTGGCTGCTGCTGTTCTTTCATTATCTGAAGCTACGCCTTGTAATGTTTTCTGAAGAGACTCCAACTTGAATTGCATTATATTTCAGGGGTGGAGGAGAGCAGGGCCTTAGCTGGCACAGAGATGGATGTCAGCATAATAAACTCAAAGGTCTCCATGACCTCAGGGCTTGCATCAGGCTGCTGCACCAGCTGGGATTTTCTCAGCCCAAACACACAGCACTGGCAGCTGCCAGTGCTGGGGGAGTTCTCGCAGGAGCCCTGAGCAACACTGATCCAGCACTGATCAGAGCCGTGGTTTTACAGGTGAGCTGCTGCAGAACTTTTACAGATGATAACATTCAACTGTATTATCTGTGTTATTGTACCACTTTCAGAATTGGAAACATTCCAGTTCAAAGCTCACTCTCCTCATTTGTTTGAGAACACCTTGGCACAGATAGTCAAGGTCCTCTGTCCTATTTGCCAACTTTTTTTTTTTTTTAATGACTTCTAAGGCCCCTTTCGTAGATGTTCTAAATACAATGATGAAAACTCATCTCCCACTGACAATTGAGGAACAAGAAGAATGGGGAAATCCATTAGAAGATGAAAAATGTATGACATATATCAAAAGCTACTGCCCATACCAGAATATTAAACCACAGGTAAAACTTTGCTTTCTGTGCAGAATACTACAGGCATAGAATGTAGTGGTTTATAAGAAAACCAAGAGTAGATCACTGAAATTTAAAAAAAAAACCCTCCAATATAAATTATTTCATTATTAATCTTAGCAATAGTTGGAGTCACAAGTGACTACTGAAATTAACCCAATGCCTTCTAAATGATAAGGATTTCTAAACTTGCTTTGGTTTTAGGACTTCCAGGAAGTAATAGATTACTCTATCGTATAGCAAATCTCAACATGCAAAATGCCTTCTTTTGTGGGGTAGTTTTGACATTCTACTGTGTTTTGCTGTTTTTTTTGCAGACACAGGAGGAAGGAGGTATTTTCCACTGATTTAATACCTTTCCAGAAGTGTTAAAACAAACAAACACTGAAAGGCAAGAGGACCTATAGCCTTGACATTGTCATCTCAAGGGAAATCTCTCTTTATTTGACAGTGTGTTAGCTGTGTTTCACAGCTTCATTAAGTAAAATCTGTACTATTTAAAAACCAAGTTCTGTGCAGAAAGATTGCAAAAATAAACCTTAACCGTTGTTCTAAGGTAAACTATTCCATGATTATTACTCCCTTTTTTCTTTTTTTGCAATCATCAGCAAGCAGGTATCAGACCTTTACCAGAGGGGAGAGGATGTTTTTATGACCTTTTGCAAATAGATTATGCCCTACTATGAAGTCATTTTTCAGACCAAAATACTTTTTGCAGTTAGAGTGATAAAACTCTTAGAAAACACTAAGTAATTATGTAATAGATGAGTTTTTAAATAAACCCTAACAAGTTGTATAGTAAGATAAAAATGTGTTACTCTGTGAGAAAAACCAGTTGTGTTTAACTGGTTTTGGTTTTTAATCTCAGTGCTATCCATCAGTTTTTATCACGGCGTATGAAAATGATGAACGGATACCACTAACAGGAATTTTGCAGTATGTTCAGAAACTCAGGAAGGCAGCACTAGATCATGCCAGCAGAACAAGTAAGAAAGGTAAGGATAAGAATATCACAGATAAATCTTAACAGTCATGTAATTAGAGACCACAGAGATTGACTCCTCCTTAAATGAATTCAAACATAATCCCGTATCACCAGCTCCACAGCTGGCTCAGGATATTCTCTGAGATGCAAAAACACAAAGACTGGGAGCCTGTGAGTGGGGCTCACTCTCTCCTATGCCTCCACATAGGGCAGTTGTTGGACAGTGCAGGGTGAGCCCACGTTGTCAGTCCAGCTGCTGATAGGGCCAGGCTGCAGTTCTCAGCAGCCCTTGGAGAAAAATCTTATTTTCACTGCTATACAAAAACCTACTTTTCTCACTTCACTGAAGGTGCAGGTCCTTAGTCCAAGCTAAAGTGACAAGGCCAATGCACAGGTGCTTTTATACCTGAAACTTAACCCTAGCTTTGGGAGTTTCCAGCAAAAGGTACATTCAAGCTTGACTATTTTCTTGTACCATCCAATCTGGGAAGAGGCTTTTACCATCATCACCAAAAGAGAACTTGAATAACCTTTTCTACATTTCATGATGCCCTGTCTCTGAGCAGCACAGCTGGGTTGAGAAATTGCAGCAGGTGCTGTGGTTGCTGTTGTGCTCTTTGTGCAGGAAGAAAAGAGCATGTCTTTCCAAAAAGACTCAGAGAGAACAAACACACTAAGTAGATGAATATTTTCAAAATATGCAGTTATTAGAAATACAAATAATTCATTCAGAGAGCCCCTCTACAATTCTCTTAAGGAAGAATAGAAACTGTCAGAACAAGAAGGCAGAATTAGCTATCCTTAAACTATTCACATACCCACTTATATTTTTCCTTGTTCATTCAATGTAAAGTGATCACCAGCTTCATTGTTCCAGGAAATTGGATTCCTAATATCATCCTAGATGTCCATGCAAATGGCAGTCATTGTGATTCATCCTGGGAGCACTCACTGAATGAGGTATGGACCCTTTATTGCACAGCTCCATAACGTGTTGCAGGGATGTATCCCCTCAAGGGATACTTCAGCCTCAGTAGTTGGGCAATTATTGAATGTATGTTTAAACCATAAAAAAAAAAAAACTGCTAGAGCAACTCCTGATTTTACATATATATATATATATATATAAAAATGCAAAACCCCAGCAATCTGTATATATAATTATATATTTTTATACATATATATACTTGTACGGATATAAGAGAGACAGTGACAGAGCCAGATTATTGAAATAGCCTTAAAATAGTGTTCAATTCCCACTGTAATGTGCTAAGAGCTTTGAATGAAAGGTTCCAAGTTGTGCAAAACATCATTCCAGCAGGAAAGGTCTTACTCTATAGAGTATTAAGTGCTTAAAACTGTCATACTATTTATTCCCATCTCCCTCATGTGTAAAACATAGATGATGGGTTGGATCTTCACATTTTGAAATGCATGATCTGTGCTATCACAACTATTAAAATTAGCTTTCAAGATTTTGCACTTTATACAAGCATGATTGTTAAAAGCAAAATAGTGCCAAGACCTAACGTATTTTTACTGATGTCTCAGACTGTCACAGTTAGAACAAATCTTATCACTCTTAATTTTAACAAATCCTAGAAAATGTTAGTTTGGTGGTGGTGGCAGTTATTCCCAAGATGAATTCCTTCAGGAAAAGCTACATGCTGTCTTAGGGCAAGGTATTTCTTAGCATTACTGTAGGAAAGGAAGACTACTAGAATAGCTGCACAAGAGCCTGAAAGTTTATAGTGCAAAGAACTTTATAATAAAATATTTTCGTTATTTTAGGTTGCAAGACACCTTGCTTTTCTGAGCAGAGAACTTGAGGAAGCGTGCCATCCCCAACATCGCAGCAAATCCTACCAATAATTCCTAAACACACTGACCACCTGAAAAACTTTGGGCTTTTGGGTCAGGTTTGGATTTGTATGGAAAGCAAACACCTTCTCCACAGGATCTCTTCTCTCAGATCCCTGCTTTATGGGCACAAGCACACAAAGCTGGGTGTGGCACTGTCATACAAAAATACAGACCAAGAACTGGATTTCTGCCCTGCCTGTGCAGAACCAGCTGCCAGCAGAAATGAGTTTGTCCAGCAGCTCTGTTCACACGAGCCAGCAGAGCAGCGCTACACGAGCGGAGCTGGAGCACAACAGTGGGCACACAGAGCCTCACAGCACAGCCACAGGCAGCCTTCCTGTCCAAGGCATCTCTTGCAAGGCCACATCTTACACAAGGCAGTAAAACTCCTCTGAAGCATCTGACACTGAAGTCACACAACTTCCAGAACTAAATTCCCATGTGTAGGTGATGGTGATTGCTGCCCTCTCTATGTCCACAGCAGCTATGTTGTACTGATCATGTGGTGGGATTGACCAAACTGCAAAAAAAAGCACTCTCAAGAAGGGGAATTTTAGCAGAACTGTGATCTGAATACATTAAAAATCTTGCAGTTACCTTACCTAGCATGGTAATCTTAAGAAGGAGGTGCCAAAGTCCCTCAGGAGGACAAGATGAATGTGACAGAAGATGCCAGAGTATCTCTAGAGGATAAAACAAAAAGAATGCCCCACTAAAGATTCATAGCTTAGCTGCCCTCTGAGCAAGGCACAAACCTGCTATGCATTGCTTGTTAAGAGAGATGTGTGGTACACACCCAGGGCCACGTCAACCACTGCAGGTGCAACAAATGCAAATCACAGCACGTGTACAAGTGTGATATTTGGTAGGGCTGGTTCAGCTGCTTCCTCTGAACTAAAGTACACCCCCCTCACCTCAGCCTTAGGGCAGGAAAAGAAGTAAGAGAATTCAAATGTATTCTAACTCAGCAGGGAGGGGGAGAATCAACTGGAAATGTAGTTATGAGTGTGGAATTAGATATTAAGCTATATTTTATTCTTTTTCTTACTAACTTTGAGATAATCAGAGTTGTTAGATTTGAGACAAGAGGTAACACATCACAGCAATATACACTAGTCTTGCTTGTGTTCACCTATTTTACCAAATATAGGGCCACCCCTTTGGAATAAGTTTTACAAATCTGCAGACTTCTAAAAAGTTACAATGAACTGCCACAGGCTTGGGATTCCACAGGAGCACTTACAGACCAAAAACCTCCAGGGTCAGCACCCAGAAAGCAACTGTTCCCTCTCCTCCCAGAAACACATGCTTAAACAGGACAGTTTTTCAGAACAGCTTTACTTTTCTTCTCCACAGACCCTAAGTGAGAGTTTATACCATTCTTTTTCCTTTTCATCACAAATACAGACAATTACGTATCTGATTTTTCAGGACATTTATTTTGTACACAAATAAAGTTTTAAAATCCAAAGAAAACTGAGTATTTTTAGCATTTCCCTGAAACTAATATCTTCTAAATTAACATGAAAGCATAGGTATTCTACTCCTCTACTTAACAGTTCACATAGAGTAAATTGAGGGCCTTGGAATAACAAGCTTTTTCTGCCACAAAACACTTCCCTTGAAAAGCTTCCATAGTATGAACAGGCTTTGCTGTTTTATACTCAAGGACCAGGCCTTCTCCCATTTCAGTTTTAATTAGTTTGGTATTGACCACTTTACCAGCATTGCTAAAATGAGTACTGAGTCTTATTACAGCTTCAGAGGGAAGGTTAGGAACGATGGCCTTCAGGTCTATTGTTGACTCGTGGCCGAAGTTGAGCACCATCATGAAGACTCTGTCTAACCCATCCAGCTCCCTCACATACACAAACACATTACTGTCATTCCAGATGTGGCACATCCACCCTCGGTTCATGGGCAGCTCATTGTTCCGCAGCAAAGTCAGTGCTCTGTACAAACTCAGGGTTGAGTTGGACCAGGTGCTCTGGATCTGCAACAGTCAGCACCAACAGGGTCAGTTCTTGGCACTGCAGGGAGCAAATGCAGCTCCCTTCTCACACCCACTCAGGCTGCTGAGAACCTGCCTATCCGAATTCCGTGCTCACAATTATCCCTCTTCAAATCTGTCTGCAAATTTCACTGAAAAACTGCTTTTTCTCATGCACCTCCTTGGCATGTGTGGAGTGGCAGACAGAGTTTATTAAGCATAACTGTTCCCCAGCACTAATGCAATTGCTTCCTCCCACAGCTTGCTTTCAGTACTGTTGATTCAGGAGAAAGCCACAGCCATTCAAAGCTTGACACTGAATCTTTTCCATTGAGTCCAGTCTACTGCAGTCACAGGGTTCATTTCATGTTTTATATTTCTGCTATCTTAGGTTTTTTTCTGCCTTCAATTTGGTCAGTACTGTAGGTCAGCAAAATCTGTTCGATTCACTGCTCTACTTATGTTAAGAGTTGGTCTATGTCAAGTTCTTGTTACAAAGCCAGTGCTTTCTATGGCAATAGAAATGGGCAAAAAGAGACCAGTTCTCAATTTAATATCAAAAGGATTAAAAGGATGTTAAAGAGCCAAATTGCCACATCAACATCATAATTGTAGCTGTTCTGCTTAAATGAATATAGATGAAGTAGGGTCCTTATTGTGCAAGGACTTCCTTTTCTAACAAAACTTGTAAGAATTCAGTGGTTTTTTTCCCCTTGAGTTTGTTCCTGCTGCCAATGCTCACTGCTAAAAGGAAGCCAGAGCAAAATAGATATATTAAAATATTTTGAGACCATTAGTTTGTCACACATGTAGATATACCTACTTCCACATTTACACTTTGGTAGTTGGAGTTAACAGGTAACCAGCTGCTGTTGCCTTCAGTAAAACCAGCATTAACTTTTCCATTCCACTGCATGGGGGATTTCTCTGGGAGGGTAGCCTAGAAAATGAAGTGGTGATTACCATATTAAAAATTATTCTTTGAATAGCATGTTCTCACAATTCCCAAATTATCCCCCATTCAGTATTGCTTTTTTTGGTTTAAGTTAAAATGTAATGAGGATGTAATTGTGGTCCAAATCTAAGGAGAAAATGAGAACCAAGACAATTCCTGAAATGGAGGGGAGGGGATCATCTCAGACACAGCATTGTTGGGTAAAGCATGGAACTGCCAAATGACTCTTACTAGAGTTGTCATCCTTTGCAACAGATGGTTGGATAAAAGTTTACTGATGACAGCCAGGATATTCTGATAAATATCTAGACATGCAGAGAATGAATATGTAAGGTATTGAGTCCTTAGAAGAGATGTCATAAAAATAACAGTAAACAACAAGTAACTGCTGTTCAGTGTCTGTTCTTTTGTAAGTATTGCACTTTTCACCCCAGAACTCTTTAAGCTTACATTTGCAAGGGGTACAATTTTGACAGGACTGTTTGTGTTAGAAAGGTAAAATTATTATTTCCAAGTGCAAAACTATTGAAAACCTGCTTTTAGCTGATTAAAAAGTGTCGATGTAAAAAAATGTCTGAAGTTCTCATTTTGAAGAATTCAGAAAAATTCTGAAAAAGCTTCCTCATTGTTACTGAAGAGCTGCCAAAAGATCTGACACTTAAATTTAATGATATAAGAGGGCATAAAATATTTTGCACATACTTTGAGTGTTTGTTTTCCATGAAAACTGTTTTTCATATAAAGGACACTTTTCAATACAATCTGTCAGAGCAGCAGCCTAACAAAAGAAATTGTCACTTTGCTTTGTGACATTATAAATAATGGGTTTCTCCTTTTTAGCATATTCTGAAAAGCAGGGGAAAAAAATCCTCAGTTTTCAACACTGGTAACACTGCCTCTCATCTTTACCTCTCTCAGTGTCTCCTGAAGTGTTTGAAATGCTGGGGCTAAAGCCTCTATCATCCTGAGCAAATACTCTCCATCTTCCTAAGACACCCATTAATCAGGGAACCTTCTCCAGACTAAGTGAAGGGTGGGCTTGCATTTGTTCCAAAGCCCTGAGCCACAGGGTAGCCACTAAAAGAGAGTGAACCCTGAGGGGCTCAGGATGAGCCACTTTTCTTAAGAGAATCACTCTATCAGCAGTAATCAGCAGCAGCAAGAAAATGCAGGAGATACTTTGACCTAGGGTTTTCTCAGAGGAAATGAGATTTCCTTTTAAATCAGAGAATCATTTCCTCACATCTGAATCAGACAAATCTGGAGATGATCCTGTGCTTCAAGTACATCTTTCCCTTTGATGCAAAGCTAGCCAATGCCATTTCTAACATTGCCAGAGGCTGCCTCATTCCCTAACAGAGGCTTTCCACGAGGAAAGCAGCATCTGCTCTAGGACCATGTTCTTACGGTGCTCAAATATGGTGAGAGGCAGGGATGAGCTGTTCCCATTTGGGACAGACTATGCATGATGACCAAAAGCCATTTCTGCTTGCCACCAGGCAGCCTCTCCTTTGTGCAGATCCCTTTTTCTGAGCCTGGGCACACTCATGACAGCAGTGGCTTGGACAGAATCAGAACTGTGATTTCCTTTAAATAACAGTCAGGAAATAATGGACTCTGACACAATGATGAGGGCACTTCCAGGGGAGGAAGGAGATGGCTCTGTTCCTCTTCCTTCCTATGTCTGCAGCACACCTCTCCTAACCCCTGGCCAGGCCCAGAGCTGGCATTTGCTGTCCTTTCTGCTGAAGCAACACTGTTGGAAACCATGCAAAACCGATCCAGAGAAAGAGAAATCAGCATCCATAACTGAAGTTTACCAGTTCAGACACACATCAAGGCCTTGGTTCTGGTCTCTGGCCTGGCCATTCTACATGCTGTACAGAGGTTTGCCACGAGGACCACAGAAAACATTTAAGGAGTGAAAAAGACTGGGTTTGGTTAAAAAAAACAGAAGTTCTTGTTGGTTTTGGATGTTCTGTTACTTGGAACTAAACAACAACAGGACCAGAGTTTACATGCTCTTCACTTACATTTTCTGATGCAATGTTCTCCATGCCTATTTCTTCACCATAGTAAGTTACAGGAGTGCCAGGGAGGGTTAAAAGCAGCATGTTCATGACATTGATGTACTCCTTCCCAATCCGAGTTGACATCCGAGCAGCGTTCGGGCTTCCAACCTGAAGAAAACATTATTCTGTTAAACACACATTTTAAAATTTCATGCATATGTGAAACTGATTAACTAATTTAACAAGGTAGTAAATGTTTTGAGGTTTTTTCTTTCCCTTCCAAGGCTGTGAGATCCATTATCTTTATCTTGATGCCATTACAAACTTCTCTCACAAAAAACGTAATACACAGAAGTCCTGCCAGCAGCACATGAGGCAGAAGTGAGGAAGAGATGACAAATAACAACTGTCCCAGCTTACAGTTCTCTGCTGTTTTCTCTCCTGTGAGGACTGCTGTGCTTGCTTTGAAAAGATCCTTTGCACATTCTGAACATGCTTCCTAGCAAAAGAGGAGCAATGTTTAAAGTTAACTCCACTGCCCTCCACTGCCTGCTCTGCCCTGGCCCCGGGCGGGTTCCAGAATCCATTGGAGTGAGTCAGTTTATGGTCAAAGATAATTAACCCAATTCCATTCTCACTGGTGATTTAGCCACTGGAGACACGGAGGGAAAGGCATGATCATAAATTCCCTTCTATCATCCTTGCATGGGGAGTGGAACTGTTATTGAAGGGCAGGTGAGCTGGACAGTGCCAAAGACTCCAACTACAGCAGCTGAGAGTTTTCACAAGGACAGTGACTGTAGCTCAGCCACGGGCCAGGCTGCTGCTGATCCCACTGAAATCGGTGTGTGTGTGTGGTTTCTGTCACCTACAGGAACAAGCCCTTTCTATGAGAGTTGGTCTAAAGCTCTTACTGCCCAGTTTGGCCATTTTCCTGCAGGCATGTTTTTCATCCACGAGTTGACAGCTTCAAAAATACTGTTGCCTGATAGATTTTTCATGTTAATTAGGTTGAAATTGAAGGGAAAATCTGCTTCCTGGATAAAAGTCGTTCCATAATACATCATTGTTGCTTCAATGTCGTCCTTTTCATTATCATCAGAACCCATAAATCTGCAAAGAAGTACACAAATGCTTTTTTGACTCATTTTTGGTTACACAGAACAGAATAAAGCTAGAAAAGGTTGGACACAGAGCATTAAGAATTACGTTCACTTCCCCCTCCCCATCAAAAAAAGATTAGTACAGAGAAACTATATTTTCTAAGGCAGACAAAAAAATCAAGGAGAAATACTTCTTGGAAGTTGCTGTAGAAAAACCTACTAGAGTCAACACAAGGCTAAAGTATCTGACTGAAGTTTTATCTTTCTGAATCCAGGTCCACACAGTTCACTCCAGCAATTTCCATGCTTTCCTTCCCAGAAGAGGACCAGGGGGTCCCCTAAGCTGACCATGAGCCATCAATGTGCCCTTGCAGGTGGCTCATGGCATCCTGGGCTGCATTAGGAGGAGTGCTGCCAGAACTGAGGGAGGCAATCCTTCCCCCTTAGTCTGTCACTAAGGCCATTAGGGACTGAAACATCTCTCCCAGGAGGAAAGGCTTCGAGGTGGGGCTGTTTAGCCTGGGGAAGGGAAGCCTCAGGGGAATCTCATCTATGTATTGAAGGGAGGGTGCAAAGGTGACAGAGCCAAGCTCTTTCCAGTGGTGCCCATGGCCAGGGCCAGAGGCAATGGGCACAAACTGAAACATAGGAAAGGTGTTTCCCTATGAACATCAGGAAACTTCCACCAGCCAGGGTGACTGAGCCCTGGCACTGGTTTTCCAGGGAGGCTGTAGAGTCCCCATTACTGGAAATGTTCAAAAGTCATCTGGACAAGTTCCTGGGCAACTGGCTCCAGGTGGCCCTAAAGAGCAGGGGTTTCAGACCAGAGAACTTCAGGACGTCCCTTCCAAATTCAAGTATTCTGTGATTTTAATACTCTCTGACTGTGTGTCTCACTTGAACTGGACTATTAAAACTAAAGAATAAATCAGGCAGAGGGTTGATAAATTAGTATCTCTGTGATTAGAATGGTTTACTTTTCTGCTTAGCTTTATACAGTCCATAGATGGAGCAGAGCTAACAGGGCAATTACTTTCTGCACACACTGGGGAAGAGACAGTATAGCCTATGCACTGCTATCTGCACTGGAGGATTTGCATTTCTGCGGTGTATTATGTTAAAACGAATAAAAAACCATTTCATTGCTAGCAAGAGGGAGATGGATATTAGAAAAAACTGGGCAGCTGTGCTGGTTACCTGTATCTGCCAGGCTCTCTGCTGAACTCGTTCATGGTGTGACGGAAGCTGCGGATGATGTCATGTAAACCAACTTGCGTGGTGGTGTAGTCATGGTAGAGCTGGGAATAGGCTGTGATACTCTCCTTAAAGCAGGGCATAGTACTTCACATTACTTTACAAATGTTTTAGGTTTCAGAATTCTCCAAATTCTTCCCATTCTTTCCTGAGACAGTGCACCAGTTAATGAATTTTTACTGAAATGAGTTCAGCATGCTAACACTAACAGCACAGAGCTGAACTGCACTTGAGGAACTCTGGAGGAGCAGAGGACTGATAATCCTGGATCCCATCCTTCAGCAGGGAAAGCCCACCCACAGAGCCCATGTGGAGCAGCAAGCAGAGCAGGTGCTGCGGCCTCAGACCAGGCTGGAAAGATGGACAGTGCCTTGATACAGTAACACAACACCACCACCTGGAGCTGGCCAGCTGAGTGTGATCCCCAGCTCCACAGGAGAACAGTGTCTCAGGGCTGGCACTACCTGGGAACATCACCAAGTTCACTATCAGAGCAAAAGCAAGTAACATAAACAACAGTGGACGTGTCTGGTCTCCTTTCATTGTGACACATGGCCTATACCAGTGATTTTTAGTTATGCTTCAGTTCTTACTGGGGCTTCTTTGTGGTGAGTGCTCTTTGTGCAGAGTGCTCAGGACCCACCCGCCTTCCAAGGCTGACCTGATTTTCCTACTGCCACAATTAAGACCCAAAAGAGTCAAACCAGGCACTCTTGTCTCCACAGGAAATGTAGGAAAGCAAGCAAAGACAGAACATATACATTACTCCATTCTGAGACTTGTTCACTGGAGGCTCATCTCGGAGATGTGTTGCTTCTAAGAGAAATTTAACAGCGCCGAAACTTAATCCATCAACTCCTTTGCCAAGCCAAAATTTTATAATGTCCTAGATAAAAGCAAAAATTGCAAAGTCTGAGTGAGCCCACCCCATTTAAAACAGTATACTCTTAAAAAAGAAAACTAAACTTGTAAGGATGTGATAATACATAACAATTCATTTTTTGATTTTGTACTTCAAATTTTTATAGAAGCTAAAGTGAATCATGTTGATCTAAGGTCAAATTAATAGCTAAATAAAGAATGTCTTACTATTTAATTGATACAAAAAAGAGAAAGACTGGTCTCTAACTTCTCCCATAATTCAGGAGACCAAAGCCAGGACATGACTCGCTAAAAGCAATTTCTGATCTCATCCATCAACACAACTGGGCTCATGCTAAGTGCTGTTGCCGATGAACTTGAGCTTGTCATGGCTGCACACAATTAGAACACATCGATTCAAACATGCAGGAGTATATTGTTCTGCACAAAACCTTGTGCCACCAATTTTCTTTTACACAATAGAGCTCTTAAAACATTTGTTCTCTCTTATTTGACTGATGTAAATTTGTTTATTTTATTTTCAGACTTATTTGTTGATTTGCAGGAACATGAGAAATTATTATCCAACAATTACAAATGCTATTGATTTGAAATTTCACTATCAAATTCTAATGTTAGTCACTATTATT
Organism: Buphagus erythrorhynchus; assembly: GCA_013400855.1. Taxonomy (NCBI): domain Eukaryota; kingdom Metazoa; phylum Chordata; class Aves; order Passeriformes; family Sturnidae; genus Buphagus; species Buphagus erythrorhynchus. The sequence goes on from VZTT01049972.1 coordinate 66,103, forward strand.
AAAATGATATCCTACTTCACTAACTATATTACTACAGTTTTAATTGCACTGGTTTTAACAAAAAACTCCAAAGTTCACTCCCTCTTGAGTGGTTTCTGCAAATGTCCTTTTAGTTGTGATACTTGTCTACGTCTGAGAAAAAAACCTTTTTTTATATTTTTTTTAAAAGATGTCTATTGACTTACTTTTTAAAAACATATGAAGTACACTTGTCTGAACAGCCTGGAGTAGAATTAGTCCACACTCAAGCTGTACAGATTTTTGTTTGGCAAATAAAGACTCTGCCTCACTGAGCTGCACTCTCATAGCACCATTCTGAAAGCAGCAGCTCTCAGTATGGTGACTGTCCAATACTGAATCTACCCAAAAATGTTCATGCTTTTACCTGTGCTCAGCACCACAAGCAAACCCGGGTATCAGCACTGCAAACATCAAACACTGACTGATTCTCAGCAGCACCAATCTACATCTATTTACACATGAAAAGCCACAACATGCTGGTTGCTGAGTTTGCCTGTTCTTGGGTGCCCTTGTGCTGCTGAACCAAAGACTTGAGCTTCTCTGCAAAAGTCCATTTGCTTCCTGCTCAGTCCTCCTAACCTTCTGGAACAGGATTTTGAATTAACATACTAGACAAAAATTATCCTTTAACACGATGTTCATACACATTTACCAAACGTTGGTGTTACCAGGACAAACTTTCCAGCTTTCATGTATATATATATATATATA
>VZTT01049972.1:66996-82495 GCA_013400855.1 Buphagus erythrorhynchus
TTTTTTTGCATAGGAAATGCAACACCTCTTTGCTACCGGAGTTTCAATAATCCGGGCACCATTTTAAAAAATTAATTAGCCAGGATCATTAAAAAGTATGTGCAGTGCTATAGGGGAAAAAAGGTGCAAATGGCAAGATGTGGCATTAAGGGAAGTATCAAGACACAGAGAAATTCCTGGCAGAATTCTTCAACGACCAGTCTCAAAGACAGTCTCATTGCACGCTTGAGTTAAAAGCTATGACCAGAAGTGTTTTGTTTCTTCAAGCTCATGCAGTACCCATGTGGTGAGAGGAGAGGCCCCACAGAGATCATCCCAGGAAGACTGGGCAGCTCTGAAGACCAGTGCCACAGAAATGCACCACAATTCAACAGTACGGAGTAGCAAACGCTTAAGGACTCAATTAAACACATGAAGCAGCCGTACTACCTGCTGAGGGATAACTTACAGAAAGGGGGAAAAAGAAGCAGCAGTTGTCAGGCTCCCCATATTCAGGCCTACATACCCACATTTTAATGAATTCCACATTGTCTGCTAGGAAACAGTGCAGACAGGAATGAGATTCCAACGGAGTAGCACCATCACCACCACTCTCACTGTGAAAACACTCACTTTCCCCCTGGAAAGTCATCGGATATGCAGACAGATCGAAACTCACTATCTCCCCCTTATCCACAAGCCCAGGCATTCCTTGTAATTAAAATCAGCATCTCCTCTGCTTTCCCGAAAATGCAAACACCTCTCTGCTAAACAAGACGCCATCCCTCCATTTTACTGGCTAATTAACTGCTCTTTGTATCAGAGAGAGATAAAAACTTCTCCGTACTTGAGTAAGTCAGCTCTGCACAGGCTTCAGTGCAAGAGCTGCCTTGGTGTTGGCTCAGCAGCAGTTTCATACTTACATGGATTTCTTGTCGGACAGCAGGGTTGCGAAAATTTAAGTCTGGCTGTTCCTTCCCAAACTGATGGAAATAACATTGCTTTCTCACGGCGTCAAACTGCCAGCTGGAATTCCCAAAGACACTCACCTGCTCAGCCAAGGGAGACAGACAATCAGAACTACTGACTAAACAAATATTTCCTCCTATGCATACATTAGAATGTGGGGCATTACAAGCATAAGGTAAAGCACAAAATGCCTAATCAGTGGATTACATTTTGAACAGATTTTGGTACTTATGATTTTTCATTTCTTTTTGCCACTAGTTGGGCTCCCTTTAGTTGTGCTTTGCCACATGTATTTCTTGTTCAGTGTTGTGGATTTTGAGGATTTTTATTAAGTTAACTTTCATTGGGAATTATCTGGAATGGAGGGGAAAACATGGGTGGGAACATTTATTTTGGAATTGCTTCTCCTAAAACTTATTAAAAATAGCTTTAGTTAACTTAGAGCTTTCTGCAACTTAGTATTATCCCTTTGAAGGGCCAACAACAGTCAGCACGTTAAAAATGTTAAACTTTACCACCATTTCTGTAATAAAAGATTCCAAAAGCTAATACAGTTCTTAAGACTCTTAAGTTTAAATAGAAATTATACAAATGGGTACAAAGTTTTAATTCCACCTTGAGTTTTTAGAACATACAAGTTCCTAATCATGCACCCACCAGTTCAAATCCATAATAAATCTACTTTTTGGCCTGATCACTTTCCAGAAAAAAGGAAAAAAGCCAAGATCACTTTGTTTTGTTTCCTTCCCCACCAACTATGATTTCAGAGGAACCTGACATGCAGTTTCTAGAGCAGAATACCCATATACAGAAGGGGGCATGTGTGAACAACTTGTGCACAACCTTTTTTTTTTGTGTGTGTGTGTTTGTTTAATGAATGAAGATTTAACACTGAGGTGAAGAAACAAAAGTAATTTTTTAAATTCCTCTTGAAGTAGGAACTTTTCCAGTGACCCCCCCAAGCTGGTTTAAATCTTAATCTGCACTAGCTCATGTAGTAACATCAGTTTGTACCTCTCACCAGTCATTATAACCCCGTGTACACTGGGACAATGATGCTACAGCTGCTTTTGCCCTGTGGCATCCAGCTTGGGATGTGCATGTGTCCCTTCCCGTGTTTACCCAGTTGTTGGGAGGGATGACTGAGCCAGCAGCCTGCATGCAGTCCTGCCAGATGTAGTAGTCCGTGTACTTCCCAGTCCGATTGCGGCTCAGCTGAAACCACTGGTGTTTGTCGCTTGTGTGGTTTGGTATTAAATCCATTATCACCTTTAGCCCTTAAACATAAAAACAAAAACATTAAAAAAATCCATCAACTCGCCCCTGTCCCCCAAACTACAACATTACATTTAGCCTTTTAAGACAACGTTAATATTTTTTCTAAATGCAGTATCAGAGGTATTTGGATCTTCCATGCCAGAGGTGTGGTGAAGGAGGGGGCAGAAAAACCCCACAAAAAGTACCAGACTACCAAAACAGTTAGACATAACTGGTGTTTGCAAGTAGCTGGAACACAGCTTGGGAGCAAAAGAAAGGTGAAGAAAAAGATCGGAACAGACTTCTGCTGCTATGAACCACTTTCACTAACTCTGACTTCATCATCTGTCTCACACCTCCCAGGTGAGAAAGGCACTTCACCAGTGAACACACATTCTTCATCACCCTTGCTAAAGACTAGGCATTTTATTGACACCTCAAATGTTCTCAGCCTGGAAAACCATTTTCTGTTCAGCTCAACAGCTGTAACAAGAAACACCTGAGCAAACATTTGGTCTGAGCCACAACTCACCAAAGCAAGGATGCAAGGGCAGGAGGGAAGCGTGTGTTCCCTCATGTTCAGTCAGAAAGAACTGCACCTCAGCTCGATCCCAGCCTTCCAATGCCCGTAAAGAGAGGCCTCAGGGAGATGCATGGGTGCCAGCCCACCACCCATAAACACCCTCCTTGCAGAGGACATGCAGCAGCCCTGCTGTGCTGCTGCTGTAGCTCCCTGTGCCCTCTGTCCTGCTTTCAGCACTGTCCCAGAGCCAAAGGGCAGCAAATGGCAATCACAGAGCTCACGTAGCTGTGAACTTGTACCCTTTTTGCTGGCACCTCCATCTGCTCCTGCTCAGTGCCACCACGGAGGGACTGCCAGGTGCACAAACTGAAGTCTCTATAAGGTCCATCTTTTTAAGTTACTTTCCTTGGAGGTGCAGCTTACCTTTGTCATGTATGGCTGCAATCAGATTCTCAAAATCTCTCATTGATCCAAAAATGGGATCAATGTCATAAAAGTCTTCAGCTCCATATCCAAGGTCTTTTAAAGGGGACTTAAAGAAAGAGGTGATCCAGACGGTTTTAATATTCAAATATGTAATATGGTCCAGTTTTTCTTGGATACCTATTTAAAAAAAAAGTACATCATCTGTTCAGAAAAAAACAAAAGATGTTTGTTTGTACACAGGTCCCTTAATCTTCCTGACATGTCACTATGGCATGCAACTTCAGAAACAGTTTCTGCCCCTCACTTGCCAGTACTGTACAGTGTGGCTATCACTTCTTGTTTAGAAATGCATTGTCCATGTTAGTGTTGAGCCTTCTCTTCCTGCAGGGCAGTCTCAGCTCAGCTACTGATAAGTGGTATTGCTTCCTTGCTACCAGGTGCTCCATCTCCACACATTCTTATGAGCTGATAACACCTAGACCACGAAGAAAATAAAAAGTAACACATCTTTCTCCACTCTTTGTCAGTTTTAGTTTTCCTTAGGAAGAGCAGCCACCAAACATGACCAGGTGCTCAGCAACACTCATCCTCCTGACTGGCCTCAGTTTTGTGGAGTTATCTGACTCTGGTAGCAGCTGTGCTGCTGCTTGCTCTCAGCACCATCTCTCAATCTCCTTTCTAATTTCAGGCTTAGACTTGAGCAAGCAGCTCCTGGATTTATTCACGACAATGTGAGTTGCTATTAATGTTGTCTGACAACTTTTCTTACTTCCCTCCATTAAGGTGGCTTTGTCAATTGGACTGTACTTTCCTGCTGCTTTTGTTTTTTATATACACTCATACACACACAACTGTTACACAGCAAGAATGAAAACTGACCCACCTTTCAGATCCCCATTCCCATCCATGTTGCTGTCCTTGAAGGAACGAGGATAGATCTGATAAATAGGACTAGCCTGCCACCAGTCAAGGCACTTTGGAGAGAGAGCAACGATGGCAATCGTAGCGCACACAAGCGCAATGGAACCAGCAATTATGAGCCAGAAGAGGATCTCCCTGGTGACTTTGTAGCGGGCTTGGCTGGAGAACTGCAGTAAGACTTCCTTTGGCATCCCAGCATAAGGCTTCAACACTGTCTCCTCCACAGCCACTGGGTCCACATCAACACTGCACGTTTTTGGCATTTCTTCTTGGCTACTGCTGTCCATCTCCTTGCCCTCAAAAGCCTCATGTTGAACAAATCCATTGTTCTCCACACCTGCCTTCTCACTCAGCTCCATGGGTAAGCTCCTAGCTTCCACCTCAACTATTTTACTTGACACGTCTTATCCGGGAGACTGGCCACAGCACCTTTGTTCAGTGAAATGAGAAGCATTGCAATTTGCTATTCTGGGTTGATAATCAATCCTGACCAACTGGTCAAAGTTCAAAAAAGGACAAAAAGGGCAAAGGGCTCATGATTTTCTGCATATTCAGCATCTTCAGCAAGATAACAAAATGCTACAAGAAAGGGCAGTCCTCCTGGGAAGTAAAGCCTATTGTTGGTACCAGCTGAGCACAGTTATGTTTACCCTTGCTCTCTCCAGTATATCACACTTCTCTTCTCTTTGACAGCAGGGGGAAATTCAGGTTTTACCACTATCAGATCTAGTAAATATGCAGCTTTCCAGACTGGTGATAGTTTCCCCTGCCTGAAGCAGTCCAAATATGGGTAATTTAAACACGGACAGCAAGAGAATGAAGCATTGGCAACCACTGGCCCAAAGGCAATAACACAAACTAAGAAGAAAAGGTTCAAAGGCTGGTTGTGCGTCTTTTTCACAGTTTAAGTCACCCCCCCCAGCCCATCCCCAGCTCCTAAGCACTAACAACTGCTGCGGTACATACCGATCCAGCGACTCACTGCGGGGTATGTGGAGTGGATTGCTACGCCCACGGCCAGCCCCGGGGCAGGACAGGATAGCTCTGCACAAGCACAAGCAAAACTCAAGAGAAAAACCAAACATCCACTATTCAAATCCACTCCCCCATTAAAAAACAAAACAAAACAAAACAAAAAAAAAAAAAAACCAAACAAAAAAACAGTTTAAAAGAACCTTTCACTTCTCCCTCTTTCCTCCCTTTTCTACTACTCTAGGCAGGCAAAAGCATTGCCCAAAGTCTGCACAAACATGCACATCTGTATACATCTACGTGCCCTAAGCCCCAAGTGCCTGAAGTCAGCATCAAGACATCCCTTCCCACCAGTACCCCCTGCCCACCATACCAAAGGACAAACAAAGCAATACAGATTTGCCAAGGAACTGCCCTATCACCTGTAAAAGTTAACTCCTACCTCTGACCATAGGGTCAGGGTCCTAAGGAAGCTCAATGACAACTGCAGTGGAGACAAGGTTGGGTTGTGACTCAAAAGAAGTGTTTATTATGTTTGCCTCAAGCCATGAAAGAAGTTTGTAATCTACGGATTGTAAAAAGTCCAGCATGCAATATTCAAATTACTCAAAAATATGTTATTTCTTCAGCAGCTGAGCTAAGAACAGGTATTTGATGCTGACAGATTTAAACCTTCCTCTTCCTAACAGCAGTGCCTGGCAGCAACCTCAGCCTGTGCAGTGTCAGGAAGCTGCGGGAGCATCCGAGATAAGAGCTGTAGTGCCAGTGTCTGTAATTCAGTATTGCCAGGAAATCCAGACGTGGGAAATTATTTGACACAGTTTCACTCCCATTTAATGACTCTACAGTCTTAACATCATCATATTAGTAAGCTGTAAAAGTTTCCAGGCAGACACTGTGCACTTGAGTGTACACTTGTAATCAGTACAATGCCAGTGACTCCTCACTCCGTTTCAATTGTTTCAACGACTTAACTTGCAATTAAAGTAGAAAATGCATAAATACAGAATTTTTTTTAGACTGCATCAAACATACCTTAAGACCTGGTACTCCCCAGCTTGCTTTCTCCCCCCCCCAGACTCAGAGGTGTAAAAGTGCCATTATCTTCCTGCATACACAAAAGCTCCCTCAGTCACCCTAGCACAGCAAAGCAAGTCAGAGGCAAGAGCAAATGATGGCCAGCACACAGCCATCTGCCACAGATGCATAAGCCAAGGAGACTCAGGACAGTCAGGTGCAGAGTATTACACCCACCAATACTGCTGGAATCAAAAAGGGGAAACTAGTTCCAAGTAAGTGTTCCAGCTCCTTCCCATCTCTTTTCTTTAAGCCAGCAAACTTTCCGATGATGATTGCCTGTGTGGACTGGTTTACTTGATCCAAGGACACAGGCAGCTTACCTTTGACACACACTTTTACAACTGATAAAGGCCAATTTACCTCTGTAGTAGCTCACTATCTCTCTAGTATCTCACTAGTCAGAAGCTGCCACTGCTCTCTGTATGCACGGTTGGGAAACCATTCCTTTCCCCTTATTCGAGCATCTTGCGGGAGCAGCCTGCTCTGTGAATCCCGCTGTGCGAAAGCCTTGCCTTCAAAAGAGCCCCTCGTGCCCTAATGTAATCCCCAAGTAACATTAAAGGCTTATTTATACCTTAAGTAGGGCAGATCGTGTGTTAATTGTCAAGTGTCTGGGTGAAAAGAGGAGGATTATAGTGCTCTGGTAGATAAATGCAGCACGCAGGAGGTGAGGCCATGGATAGATGAAACCAGATGAACCATTGTGCGCCATCTCTGCTGGCTGCAGGGCACGCGAAGATCCAGCGACACAATCGCTGTGAGGCTGAAACAGAACGAAAGCCACGCTGGCAATGACCAAGTGGCAGTGCTGGTGAACACGCGGTCTGTAGAGCCGGACGGAGCGGGCTCACAGCCACACCGCAGTCACGTCTCACACCAGCCCCGCCTTGCTCCGCGAGAAGAGCTGAAGCGCAAGCAGGTACCAGCGGAACACAGGTACACTTAGGGTAGACACATGGGCCTTAAATCCGAAAAATTCCTCTAGAAAGCTTGGAGAAAACATACAGCCAAGGAGCTTAAAACAGATCTGGATGATCAACTACCACTAACCCGGGAGAACAAACCCAAGAATCTGGTATTGTCTCCTGTATGATTTTCCTCACAGACTAAAAATAAAACCATGCAGGTATTTTGTTGTTATTACAGACCTATTTTTTTCCCTCTCCTCATCCTGAGGAGTTGCTTGCCTTAAAATTATTTGATAAAGGAATAACATAAACTTCATCTTAGAAAGGCAGATCACCAACAACTCCCACTGAGCTTTAACTTTTTCCTTTTAAAATATATTTTATGTATGCAGGCATTATGCATCTGGCTTGCTCTCAAGGAATTCTTAAACGGTTCCCTCCTGAGCTATTTTACAGTTTAGCAGGAGTAACTAGCCAGTGCAACTGTGTTAGCAGAATCCACTGAAAGGCATTAAGTAGTAAAGAAAACACTTCATATTCTGTGCCAGTTACTCTGTTTACCTCGGGGTTAGGTAGGGAAACAAAACCAATCTGTATGTGGGCAGTAATAGCTGCTATCTCCACACAGATTGCCATGGTTATTTCTATAAGATGGAGGGGTTAATTTTCACAAGTATTTCTTATATATAATTATTTAGATGCACTGACTGACTTAGTCATCTACTGTTTGATGCTCTACAAATGCCAAGTAGCTTGCCAGTTCCTCAATACCACACATATTACGCCGAAAACCATGCAGAGGGGTGATTATGCACCCTAATGTGCTAAGCGTAGGAAGACATTTACTGTTAAAAAGTTCTCTTGCTTTATGCTTTTTCATTAAAAGGTTTGTTGCCACTGGAACTGGTCTGACACAATGCACTTTAAATAGAACTTCATTATTTACAGAACCAGGGCCAGATTTACAGGTATGTAAAAAAGGCAGACACCTCAGCAGTGGCTTTACCTCAGCAGCTTCCGCAAGACTGATGGATAATCTGACCTTTAAAGCTACCTTTCACTCGGCACTAAGAAAATCCTTCCTTGACCTGGAGGGCAGCTGTCAAGAGAGAGAAGGTCTAAGGGAGCAAGTTTCTGACAGAGTATCTTTTACCATGAACATGTCTGAAGTTTCTGCCATCAGCCTGAAGTCCTGGGGGTGGCAAAATGTAATTGCACAGGACACCGTGACAGGGTGTGGTGGGGGTTTTGTTACTTTTTTAGTGCTCTTAGTCCACTAACGGACTATGTGATTAAAGGTTAATGTCATTACAAACGCTGCAATTAGCTACTGCTTGGCTCATGTAGCATTTCAGGCATAGGTTTCAGGGGAAGAAGGCACCCAGCCCCTGTCCCCCACGGCTGATCAGCATGGCTGGCTTCTCCTACTATTTTTAATGAAAACAATTATCCACTAATTCCTGCTGCTATCATAGCTATAAGAACAAGAGCATGCAGCGCTGACTCTTCTGGATGCTTCCCCCACAGAGAGTCAAACACTACATACAATCCACAGAAAAGCTCCAGGTTTGTTGCCTCTTCAGGAAGCTCAATTTACACTGTCCCCTTTATGGCATTCATCTGCCCCATTTCTGTCCTAGAGGATTACAACTTGCAAAGGATTTTCTTTTCCAGCCTACTCCTCAAAACCTTTCCCAGCAAGAGACCCAGACTCTGCTCTTCCCCTTGTATGAGCTGAAGAGGTTCAGCATGGTATTAAATCATGGCAGACTGTTGAAGTTCAGATGGCTGTAACTCAAGAGTGACCTTGCGTTACTGAAACATCCCTGAAGTGTGAGATCTACAATATAGACAGCACAGCCAGGCAGCCCAACAGGAAGCCAAGGAGAAGCTCAAAAAAATGAAATGGCATCACACTACATCACCATCACATCCATCCTCTAGGTTACCAACAAGAAAGCACCCCACAACCTACATCTGCCTTTGCCAGGGCTTGTCTGTGAGAACGATTTACATCCACTGAATAGGAATCTGAGGAACAGGTTTTGGCCTGTTGAGCACAAAGCGCTTCCTCTTGTGGAAGGATGAAGGATTTATTAGAAGGGGCTGTCAGGCAACAGCTGTCACTACATGAGCACACCTACTGCCATACTATACAAGATGTACAGCTTTTCACAGTGCCTCAGCTTCCCCACCTGCAGGAATTACACAGTATCACAGATATATATGGTACTCCATATAAATTTGCTCCTTTTCCCTACCTCTCTCAGTCCATCAAGATAGGCCTTCCTGCAAACAATTTGCTTTTTCATAAGTATCAAATTAGTGGCAGGTGTTCCATGATGCAACCTACTCAGGTTGTGCTCCTATTAAATAATTTCCTGCTGGAAGAGCTCGGTTCATATAAAAAATTTCCAGTCTGTACAGAAAGCTTCACTCTCCAGTACTGAATTGCACCCAAGGCTCTTACAATGGCTGCTTCTGACCAACACTTCATGGATTCCACACCAGACTGTTAACAGTCCAGCAGCATAATGTGTATAAAGGTGAGCACTGGAATTGAAACCAAAGAACCAAAACACATTCTGTAAAAAAACCCCAATCCAACAAAAATCCTATTCATCAATTCAGGACCTAGCATGCTGCACAGCAACAGCTGGCACTTGCAAGGGTCTACACTCAAGGAAATGGCTCTCTGACCAGCACAGACGAGACCTCTCTATCAAGAAAACATTCCACAACTACAAGAAGTATTTTCCAGATATACCATTCAGCGTGGACACAAGCAGCAGAACTTCACCTTAACTTCATATTCACCTGAATGTACAACAGCTGAAACTGAAGACATTCTTTACTTCCTGTAAGTTAGAAGAACTGCTAAAACTCTAAGTACTACCCTCCTAAACACTGCCTAAAACAAGTTTTGTTTTGGAACTGTCTGGCAATCAAGGATCCAGTATTGTGGGTGAAAGCACTGCTTGGTGCAAGGTGAAGAAAGCATCACCTGCAGCAAATACCAGACTTTCCATTTTGAACCTCATGAATCCATGGAACTGTGTGGGCTCTTCAGCACCAGACCACACATGGCATATCTGCATAAAATAGTTCTGGCACCTCGTTTGTTTATATAAGTGAACCAGAGAAAAACAATCCCACAGCCTGCAAGCATTCACATAGTGCATTTAAATGCCCCGCTCCATTCTCTCCACTCAAATGGAGAAGAGATTAAGTATCACACACACCCATTCCCCCCTCCAAAGATAATTAAAGCACGTTTCTGCTCTTCATTCCATATATATGAGGCAGTCTCTCATAGCTCTCATGCTGCTAGCTCTGCTATGTTCTCTGGGAGTCTCTCATACCAAGTACAGGGGAGCAGTGCAAACTGCTTTTATCTTACTGCAAACTGGTTTTATTCTGAGTGGATGCCCTGCTTGCATTTCAAAGACAGATCTTTCAAATATCTGAATACTGCAGGCTGAACTGGAAGACAGCTGTACAACATCTTCAAGTCAGTGATAACACAATACCCATTTGGTACATATTTTTCTCCTTTCCCTTAATTTAATACAAAGTCTTTTATTTAAGGCAGTCCAAAGCACAGGGGCTACTAAGATCATATGAGAAATTACATCTTAAAGATGTAACTACGTTGGTTTTTGTTGGGTTTGGGTTTTTTTTTCAGTTCACAGAAACAGCACTTGAAATATGGAAACAGCATGTAAAGAAGTTGCTGCAATTACTCCCGTGCTTGGACCTCTGGGGTTTTTTAATAAATAGAGTGTGAAGTTAAATGCAATAACCATAATCTCTGAAGCAGCAGCATGGAACTTCCTACATATTTTTAAGGCAAGGACAAGCAGGAATGATGAATGTAAAATATATTTCACCGTTTTAAAATTTCACAGCCAGCATAATGCAAAAAGTACTAAGAGCAGAGACTGGGAAGTTCTTGTAAAGCACAACACTTCCAAACACCATGACACTGTTTGTGTTAGCAGAGTATTTCCAAAAGCTATCTCTTTCCAAAGTAAATACAGCTTTATTGGAGCTGGAAAAAGTATTTTGGTTTCATTTCACATATTTTCTGCTCCCAGAGTTGAAATAGTATTATTTAAAATACACTAGGAAAACATATCTACTTTACATACCCAGGCCAAAATCCTTGTTGTACCATTAAAAATTAGATGTGTTTATGAAGATGACCATTGGATAAAGGATTAAAAAAACCCCTCACATCATCCAGTTTCCTCTAATAACAACAAATTAAACAATGTAAATTATTTGAAGATTAAACAAGTATCCACCATTTTGCATCTGAGCAACCTGCCAAACAAAACAAAACCAATATTTACAGAATTAATTTGATGGGAACAGTGTTAAGCTTCCTTACAAAAATAATGGGAAATATTATTCTCTTCATTAATGCAATTTAAATATGCATTTTACTTCAAAGTTAAAATGCATTTACTTCTAAGTTTCCAACTAACTTCTAAATGTAGGATATTTACTAATCTACATGTTCACTCCCCAAAGAAGTAGCTAAAATACATCAGTACAGAATGATGCATTTTCACCAGAGCTTCTCTTCTTGCACATTTTTTAAAAAGATAATTCAGGGATTTTTTGAGAAAATATAAGAATTTTGCAAGGAATATAATATACACAAATATTTTTGGTTCTCTTTGTAAGTCCTGGACACTAACTTCCAAGAGCAGTGTTTTATCTCACAAGAGAGAATTTTCCTTCCATGAATTTCTGTCCAATTTCTTTCACTTAAGCTTTGCAGCTCTTTCAAAATGATAAAGGCAGAACACATTTGGTCATTTTCTGACAGAACCTTGCACGTAAGTTCTCTGAACAACATTTGTTCCAAAATATCCCATATCTACAAAACATATTCCAAAAGTCACCTGAAAAAGGCCACAAAAATCAGTATTTCTGTATTTAAAGATCAGACGAACTTCCATCGCCTCCAGGGTCTCATGAATTTGATTCCAGCTTTTTAAAGGTCAAGGGACAGGATCCTTACAACATTAAACACTATTGCACCATAGACTCAACTTCCCCACAACTCACCTTAGATTCCAGAAGTCTGAGAAAGCAGAAAAGCAGGGTCAAAGTTACTTCTGAAGCAGACGTCACATAACAGGAAAAATTATATCCAATGAGATTGTTTGAATTAGTTGCCACAAGTCTTTAGAATGTGTATTAATTCCTACTAGTGTTCTTTGTCCTTTACTGGGAAGGATAACTGCTTTCAGAGAAAGATTACCCAATGGATGGAAAACGTCCATTTTTTTCTCCTATCAGCCCATCCCCATGATCTGAACCCTTATCAGTCTTTGTTAAGTTTAAAAGCAGGCGCTGATGCAATCATTAGTTGATGTTAATTCAGCCACTAATCTCAGCAGTCACTGATCTGCACAGCAAGGACTTTTTCTCTGAAAATTCCCAGTCAAGCTGCACATAGACAAATAAGGAAAGCCAAGGGCAGAATCAGAAGGAAGATCTCAGTAATCCCAGTCAGTCTTTAAATCCAGACATCACAGCAAAGGAGAACTTTAAGATTTTTGAAGAAGGAAATGTGAAGTCTTTGCGAGAACATGACCTTTCAGAGGTCTTACAAAGAGCTAAGCATAGCAGCACTGGTGAAGTGACAGAGTGAATGATGGAAATGAGAGATGAGCACCAACAGTGAGGTGAACACAAACAGGAGGCACAGTCATGCTAAAATGCAAAAGTTGCTCGTGTTTTGATCAACAGAGAAGCAGCCAGGTACAAACACGAGACAGCACAAACCAAGCAGAACTATGTCAGGTCTGTACAGAAACAGCCCAAACAAACACAGGCAGGGCAAGTTTATATTGGCACACAGAGAAAACAAAGACATGAGAAGTGGAGCCCCAGCTGCATAAATTGCATACTTACCTGGATTAGACTGCATAAATTCAGTGACTTTGTGTCCTTTCTGGTGGTTTTGTCAAATTGCCTTCGTCTCTGGGAGTATCCCTTGGAGTTGCTTACCTGCACCAGTGCAGCTCCCTCCAACTTAATTTTCAGTATAGCGTTAAAAAAGAACTATAAAGAGGCCAAAGCAACAAGCCTTCAGACAACCCTCAAGCCAACAAACTGCAAATTAGATGGTAATTAAAAACTGCTTAGCATTTTGGCATTTTTTTTGCCGTTATAGGCCTATATCTGATAGGCAGCATTGCTTTTACCTTCATATTCCAGAGGTAGAAGTTGCCTACTACAGTTTGGTTCAATGCTGTAACTAATCTCAAGTTCCTATTGCTTTTGATTTCCATTGAAATTACCAAAGAAAAATGACTGGTTTTCTGGGGCTAATTTTGCCTTTTAAAATTTAAGCCCATGATTATGGCTGACAGTACACAAAAACTCACAGATGAAGTGGCTGACTGAATTCCACTTTGCACATGATAGCAAGAAACTACCTAGCCACTAACAGCCAGCCTCTGATGCGCTAAAAGAATCAACAACTTAACAGCTACTTAACAGTTTGTTTGGTTTTGTGGTTTTGGATTTTTTTGTTGTTGCTTTGGTGGTTTTTTTTTTTTTTTTAAACCAACCAAATAGCAACATCAGCATCAGATTCACATTTAGGGCCATGAAAAACATGGATATTTTGGCCAAGTCCTGCAAAGGTTTGCATGCAGGCTCAAACAACCACACCAAGTACCAGCCTACTAAGAGGAGACTGTCATAGTAATTAACCCCTAATATGAGACTTCTGAGGTCAGAGTGACATCACTTATATTCGCATTTACTTCATTACCCCCTATTCCATTTAACATGTTACTGAGGAGCAGTTAAAAGCAGATCTTTATTTTGCTCAGAGAGCAGATTTGAGAACTGACATGGACTACTTTGTCTCTGTTACAGGAGAAGCCATAAAAATGAAATCAAGCCGAATTGACACAACAGAAAGACCCCAGGTGGAAGAGGTACTTCCCACTCAGTGTTCTACATAAGTATCTTTGTGTTACTTACCAGGTGGAAACAAAATTAAGAGAGTATAATTTTAAAATGTTGACAAAGTTATGGCAAATACATGAACCAACTTCATAATTCATTCAGATTTCTCACACTAAGAATACAAAGTCAACACGCAAAGTTTTTCCCAAGCTGCTGAAATCTACACAGTATTTTGATTAAACTAAAAACATGACTAGAATTCATAACCAAGAGGATGCATGAATGGCAAGCAGTGATAACTTAAGAGGAAAAAAAGCTGTCCTGATTTACATTTTGATGTAGCTGTGCAAGCTATTATCCTTCTCTTTGAAAAATCTATGTGTATGCTTCACTTCGATACAAAGAGGCATAAACCCTTGTACTTGAGGGAGATTATCCACTTAATGTAAAAAATCTACACAAAGAAGTGTTCATGGGACTGAAGCACATGGAATACCAGAAGTCTTGCCAGTGGAATAAGGCATTAAAACTGTAGCTCATGTAGAAAGCATGCAGGGGTTATGCTGTACAAGCAAATACAACAATAAAGTTCAAAGAAGTTACAGATTCTTAAAAATCTTCAGGTTATTTGTAAATATGTCCATTCTACAGCAACACTAACTATTCAGGCAGGTTATTACCCTGCAGTATCAATATCATGGAGGATTCCATTCTCCTTTTCCACTCACCTAAAAAACTACATTGGTTAAGTTGGAAAAAAAATCTGTAAAAGTTAAAAAAAAACAAACTGTAGAAGTTCTAACATAAAAGCATTAATATCAGAGAAATTTCTATTCAAAACTCTGCAATAGTGAAATGTCATAGGTTTAAGCTCAGATCTTAAACTAATTTCTTGAAGTTTCTTAATCAAAAAGTCAAGTTTAATCTTAATTTTTAGTCTTTAAATGAATACTCTCCCATAGCTGGACTAAGACTCCAGCTAAACTTGTCCTAGGAGCACTAAATGGTGTTTGCCCTTTCCTTACTCCCACAGAGAAGCCCACTTTGAGACTTGTGCTTTTCTGAGACGAAGGGGCACATCTGCTACAGAACAAATAGAAATTCATAAACTAAGAGACTTCATAAACCTTACTGGTTTATCTTTTTATATGGAACAGTTGCATTCTCTTAGTAAGTCCTTCCCAAGAAAATAGAAAGCATGTCACACTGTTTTAGCAATCCTTTATTGAAGATAACAAGTTGGTTATGTTCACTGTATTGTATGAAACATCACAATATCATACTGGGAAGGTACTATCAGTACAGGGTTGGACCAGAGCGGACAGTCTGAACAATAAACCATTTTGCATTCTTCATTCCCTATCTTTTAACAACCCCAAAAAAACCAGTAAAGGGACAAATACCTGTTAACATCATCATTTAAAACACTTTAACTTACAAGGCTAAAATCTAATGAATAAATAAAATATACTGTGGCAATAATCCTCTCTAGACAAAAAAAAAAAAAAAAAAAAAAAAAAAAAAA
>VZTT01049972.1:82527-95009 GCA_013400855.1 Buphagus erythrorhynchus
AAAAAAAAAAAAAATCAGATACACAGTGAATCAAAATGACTGGAAAAGCTGGCCTTCGGCATCAGTATGAAAGAGCATGTGGTTTTTACAGACTCACCATGGGGATAAAGTTACAGAAAAATACCATGAATTTAATTTCACACAAAACCAGTTGATGACTGTCATTAGCTTAAAACTACACACAAGGGCAATTACATC
Source organism: Buphagus erythrorhynchus (assembly GCA_013400855.1). Classification (NCBI taxonomy): domain Eukaryota; kingdom Metazoa; phylum Chordata; class Aves; order Passeriformes; family Sturnidae; genus Buphagus; species Buphagus erythrorhynchus. The sequence goes on from VZTT01049972.1 coordinate 82,726, forward strand.
CTCGCTGAAACACAGTTTAAACAAATAGGAAAATGTTTACAAGGCATCCACAGCATGTAAATCATGTACAGATGGATACATTCATTGTTTCCCCTCCCCAATAGCTTTTATTTTAGATAAATACTTTACTCTTCCCCATTTTCAGCATTTACTGGACTCATTACATGCACAACTCAAAGAAGTCAGAAAAAAAGTCAAGGTTATTGCAAAAATAGAATTAAACTAAGAATCTTCAAGTACCTTACATGACAGCCACTCTGTACCATGCCCATTGCTTATAAAATGAAAGGTCATTGAACCCATGAAAATATCTCTAATATTTTCTTAATTTAAAATAGATAATTTTAAGTGTATTTATAGTAATCTCAAAGTGATAATTTGAACTTTGAAAATAATGCAAACAATTAAAAATTATACCCATATTACACAAGACTTCTGTCTGTATCTTAAGCTGAAAAAAATCAAAAAACTATAGAAAACCACATATAGAACAAAAAAATAATCACAATTTACATTATAATAAAGGCAAATTTTCAGCATTTTTAAAAAAACCTGCAGCTGTGAGAGATGTCAAAGCAAGTCACTACTAACTATAAATTCACCAGTTTGGTTTTTTTAAAAAGATTTTCTCTAGCAAGAGTTGAAGGGTGTGTTGTACACATGCGTAAAATTCTTACTGGTTTTAGATGCCTAGAATCTTCATATATTATTGCCAAATACACTTATCTTCAAGCAAGCAGTAGGCAACGTATCACAATTTGGACACCGCAGGGAAACCTAACGGTCTGGTAATACAGGTAAAACTGGAAAATTAAAAAAAAAAAAAATACACATCTGATAGCATATTGCCCAATTGAAATTACTTCCAAGCCACAGAGCTGCAAAGCCTTCCAACTCGGTAAAGTGAAATAAGAAACGTCTCAAACAATTACTTGTACTCTCTCTCATGCTTGTGTGTTGCATGTTTCATTTAGCCACAGTGTATCTTCAGAGTACACCTACAATCCCGTGCACCTCAGGTACATACACCGATCTGCTGAGAGAATATTCCTTCCTTCCTTCTTTTTTAGGGCCAAAGTTCATTACAGATGTAACAGTATGCCTGAGGCTGGTAAAAATACTGTAGTACAGGCAATGCTAAGAGTGGCAATATCAGAAAACACAAAAATGAACAAATGGAAAATTCTAATATCTTTCTGCCCATTTCACAAAATGTTGGAAATCCACCAGAAATTTTCCCTTGTATTGAAGAAATCAGATTTAAAAGTTTTTCCCCCTTTCAGAATCAAAAGCATTTTAGCAGATTTGTAAGGCTACCACGGATCTTCTAGATCTCCAGAACCCTACAGGAAAAGAAGAGGAGAAACATTACTACTCACCAATACAAATGAAAACATTTTGTTGCACTTTGGATTTCAGTTGCATAATTAAGAATACTAGTGTAAGACAGAAAACATTTTCCTTGTTTTCCATACCTGCCCACTTTCACACACAAATACTTCCTGTCTGTCAACATCATGATGGAATTCACTTTTATAAAACATGAATCCAGTAAAGCTCTTATAGCAGAATGACTTAAAAACAAGATTTACCTAAAATTTTACTAAATCACAACTATCAATACGTACCACATCTGTGGACTACGAAACAAAAAAAAAGCTCTACAAAATACTACAGAACTCAGCTTCTCAGGTATTCCTGGTCCAAAAGAAATTCCTGCAGGGTCATTTTCATTAAGGCAGTGAAATTTGTACCTATTTTGAACAATTCTATTTTTGTGCAAGTGTTATGTTATGAACTGACAACTGACACAAGACTTCCAGATTTCACTTATTAGCATGAGCTACCACTACTGCAAAGTCCCAGTATTATCACCAACCTACCCAAATGGACATATGTGTATGTGTTGTACCCCAAGAGACAAGGAAAAAATTTGGCAGAAGACAAATTTCAGAGGAATAGTTTATTCATTTATATGGCTGATGTTTAGCTTGAACCTGAGAAATGTTGCCCAAATACAGAATTATGATGAATGCTCCAAACCCAAAATTACTCCAAGCTTTGTAGAAACTAATGAACACCATGAGTTCACATCAGAAGCTATGAAAAGTTTCAAGTCATGTCAGAATGATAACACTTCAAACAAAGTTTATTACTTGCTTAAAAGAGTCAATATGCATACAGATGTTATTCCACAGCATGTTCTTTATTTTCATTTGATCACAAATTATTGTAACTTGACACTAGGTACTAAATTTCAGTACATTTTCATTTCTGGATATATGCTATGCTACAACCTGAGAAGTAATAATACCATTGTCTAGAAAATCAGTATTTATGATCAACACTGGATACAATCTAAACTGGAAAAAAAAAAAAAAATCAAACATTTCATAAGTGACAACCTAAAATATAACAGCTTTTGTAATTTAGCTGTAATAGAAAATATACACAAAGCAAACACAAACATGCTGGGAAAAAAACCTGAAGAATTTGTGTAATTCAATTAAATTGCACAAAAGATACAACTAAGATGGAAGTTACTTTACAATGAGCAAACATATACCATGAAAACTATTATTTAATAATGTTCTCAAAATAAAAAGCTTTAAAATGCCTTTTTGTGTACTCCTGTTGTTGGTGACACAGGATTTGAAAAAAGAAAATCAAAATCTGAGATGGCAAGTTAAATCTTGCTACCCAACCTGGGATGCAATTACCGTGCTACCCCACGGTAGCTGAACTTGTAATGAAGTACGAGCTCTGTCTAAACCATCTGTGTCCCGGTTAACTACAGCGAAGCCAAGCAGCCTCCCGGGCCAGCAGCGCGCAGGGCTGCGCTCCGGGCGCGGGAAGCGGCGGTGAAGCGCGGCGGTGAAGCGCGGCGCTGTCTCCGTGCCGTCAGCCGTGCTGCTGCCCGCTCTGGTCGCTGCCCGCGGCCGGGCGCGGTGCCGCTGCCGGTGGCGGTGCGNCGCGGGGCGCTGGGGCGGGCCCGGGCCCTGCAGCTGCGCCAGGCGGTACCCGGCCAGCATCTCCTCCAGCAGGTGGCGGTAGTTGCCCCTGTGATTAATCCGCATCTGCCTCAGCGCCTCCACCAACCTCCCCTGCGTTCCGCCTTCCTCGGCCGCGCCGGGCTCCTTCGGTTGAGATTCAACACCCCAAAAAGATCAGCAGTTAAACTAAAACGTTTTCTAACCACATTAAGAAAAAAAACAAGAACAAAAAAAACCCCACCCAATCTTGTTTTCAAACCTGAGAAAACATCTATTGGAATGTAAAACACCTTATTGGCAACATACAACTTAGAACAATGTATTTCATGGTCATCCTTTTAAACAACATAATTTAAGAAATGATAACTATGAAACCAGCATTTTAAATAATTTCAATTCATTTTGAGCCAGTCAAAGTACCTCCTCCTAATTAACTCCATCTTTATTTCAAACGTCTTTGATAAATACTGATGATACCCCCCACAACTTTGGTCATTTATGAGTGGAAAATTTTGAAATTTTAAGCTTCTTTAGCCACCAGGTCAATATATCTAATTGTGAATTTTTGCACAGCCAGTAGCAGCACAGTTCTGTGAAAAGCTCAGAGAACAGATAACTCTAGAATAGATAGCAGTTTAGTTGAAGTATCACATCAAAATAAATGTTCAGTGATTTAGTGAACACTCTGATTTTTGCATGCATGATGCTGCCAGAAAAGAAGCAAGCAGCTACCCATGCACACAGGGAATGCTGATATTTGAACCTCATAAGACACACGTTTGGGCAGACTGTGTATTGCCTAGAAAAACTAGCAGGTACAACAGTTATTTAATGTCAAACCTAAGAGCCTACAGCACAAAATGGGAGTATTGAGTGCTGGTTAAGGAATGGAAGTCTCCTCAGTGAATGACCTGCTTGGTTACAAGCCTTCAGTTGAAAAAAATGTTGTGCTTTTTGGTGACAGACCTGCACATCTGCTACAGTGCTTTGACACTGATACTACATATTTTCACTTTCAAGTGCTAAAGCAGTACTGTTGCTGTAACGGAAGAGTACATTTTAAATTATTAATATCTAGCAATTTATCAATCTAGATAAATGAAACTGTATCTCTAGAAGCTGGTAGATTTTCAGGACATTAGAAGCACAATCCAGACTGCCTTGTTTTCATGCTGACCTCATTTTATTGTCATGTAGTCCAAAAGCTGCCTAACTACAAGTACTGCTGTCATTCATTTACAAGCTTAATAACAATATTGAGAAAATACCTCGGGATCAGTAAGATTTTGCATGCTCTATGTAATACTGCTGGAATAAAAGCCCCAAGACTGATTAGCACAGTCCAAGTTAAAATGGGGACAATTTTACCAGAAAAATTAGTATTACTGCATTTAATGGAATCCCTCTAAGTTTAACTTGATCAGGAAATCAGAGACATACTTTCACAGTGGTTTGTTCGTCTTAGCAAAGAGATGTTTTGACTCCCATGTACTAGCATTTTCATATTCAAATATGAAAATATTCAAGAGAATATTCAAGACTTCAAAAAAAATCTCTTCAAGAGCACAGTGAGGAGTAGCAAGACAAAGGAGGTAGTTTTAATGTATGAAATGGAACTGTTTTAACACTTTACAAGCACAATGTTAGCGAAAACCCAGGGCACCAAGAAGAGGCTACAGATGTATCCTGTTTCTTGGTTTGAAAAACAAAAACTGAGTTATGTATATACCTAGCTAATATTAAACACTGCAACATAGATGAAGACTTCCAGTTTTTTAAAATTCAGAGAATGTATAAATTCCATATTTTGTCTTCTCCATCAGTTTTGCTCTGAGGCTGACATTAGCACACATACACCCTGAAATTTCCACATTTCACAATACCGAGATCTTTAAAAATTCCTTTGGCAGACTGAAGTGAATAATTTTGCTCCATGCAACACTGAAGAGTAAAAGCAATAAGCAATATAATAGCAGCCCTGAGGCTCCTAAGCAATTCAAATGCTGGTAGGAGTTGAATTAGCAATGCTGTTAGCATTTGATATTCAAACTCACATCCTGCATGGCGTTGCACCCTATTTTACAGCAGGCTATTTCCTGCTTCCCTTGTGTCCCTCAGTGCTAACAGACAAGAAACCCCACAGACAGTAGGACAGAAACTGCCTCTTTTATATATTATACACTATATAGAAAGAGATTTCTTTCTAATGATGTGTGGCCAGAACAGGCCCCTGAAAACTTGTGTTATTGTGCAAGATAGCACGTCTTCACATTCCAATTTAACTGAAGCACTACTGACCATAAAACCAATAATAAATTTGTGCTAGCTATATTCAACATGAGCATTCACAATCTTTACACAAGTTTTTTGCTATTAAATTATGTGTATGAAAAGGGCTGCTATGTATTTAAGACTGGATTTACAATATTGTGAGAATGGTGTAAGAGTTGTGCCCATTTACATTTTTTTATGTGTAGCAGCCCTTAATGGCATATGCTTTGGTTCAGCCAACTGCCAGGGTGTATTATTAGTAAAACAAGAGAGAAACATGAATGATTTCAAGTAAGATGCTCAAAGGCAGCTTTAAGCAAATGCTACTGGAACTATTAACATAGCCACTGTAATTCTAACATTGTTCCTTTGTTTAAGGACATATACATACAGTGAAGTAGTCTAATTGGATAGTAATCTCCTAGTTTTAGGAACACATCAAAAAATTAAAATGGTCACAGAAGTAGAGTCCCAGAGAAAGAATTGTACTTTAACACAGGAAGGAGAACAACTCTTCAGTGGTATTGTAACATCACAGTGCTAACAATTATTCAGCTATGAATACATTCTTTTAAATTCCCTTTAAACATCTGAATGCATTAGGCCCCAATACGTAACAGATTTCTTCACTCGTATTTGTGAGGGCACAAGCCACCACACTTATAGCAGAAGTCTCTGCTCAAACAATGGTAAAGTTGTTCATTGCGACTGCAGTGCAGGGCTCTCTCCAGCCTTGGATTTATAAAATAATTGTAATTGCTAAGATTCCTAGCAGAAAAAACCTAGGAGTGCTATAGCCTCAAGCCAGACTAGTGATCTCTGAATACTGCTGGTAGTAAGACTCTTGCTCTGCATGACATCTCAAAAAAAAAAAAAGTGCAATACTACCTGAAATGTTTACAGTGCTGAGTAAAACAAAGCTAACTTAGAAAGAGATATAACCAAGATTTTAATTTATATACTAAGAACTAACTTGCAAAGCTAATATGATCCAGTTCACAGGAACTCACAGTAACTATTTTAAAACTGTTAGATGCTAAAATGTAAAGTCTTTAGAAGGAAGCCATATTCTCAATTGCAAAAGCCAATCTGATTGTTTGGGTTATTGTTTGTGTGGTTTGGAGAGGTTGTTTTAGTCATTTGCATTAATATTTTAGCAACTAACTACATTATTATTTCGCAATGATAAAAATTGCTCTAGCCTTATATGCAACCACAAGATGGAAGATGACTGCCATAGGCAGAGTTTCCAGTCAGTAACAGAAGTACTCTGCACAACACCCACTCTCAGCAGACACGGATGTAGTTAACTACACATGGGGAAGGATGCTCAGGTGCAAGTGAAGTGTGCCTTTTTGCTCTGCAGACTCAGCATCCATGTCTCTAGCACCTAATTTGTCCTATGAACATCTGCTCTTGCCTCATACTAGTTTAAACAGGAGCATCATTCGCCAGGTTTCAATCTCACTTGGCGATGTCATCATTGGGATATATTGTATGTTTGCTTCCTACCTTTGCTTCCTGCTTCAATGTGAGATGTGTAGCAACACTGTGTGTAGACATTCTGAAGAGTCTGATGTTGAATAACTGAACAGCTTCCTTCCCTTTGCATCTCTGGACACTACAGTATCCAGTTCAGAAGGCTACAAGATCACCACATACACCTGAAACTCAGTAAGACCAGCAAGGAAGCCGTGTTTTCATTGTCGCGGAGATACAGCCCACTAGATTCATCCACTTCAAGGACATTAAGATAACTTTTTGGGAAGATGCAAACAGGAATTGTATCCTTCACCAAGGGGGAGTTCATCCTCTCAAACTGCTCTGGGCCAATATCACTTAGGGTGAAAAGAACAAAGGTGCTGACTGGCAAATTATGTGCTATCACAAGATCAAACTAGAACTTAAACCACTCTATTTAAAACACATATTTGAGATTTGCACTTCTATAGCAACATAAGAAAAATTTAGGAAGCAGACTGCAGTCTACTGTTCACATCTCTTTTTAGAGAAACCAAATTAAAAGCCAAACCAACTACTCAGGGATTTTAATGGCAAGGAAGGTGAAAGCTGTTAATGATATATTCTTTTATGAGCAAAATGCGTATTTCGGTTAGCTACCTCATTTCATTAAATTAAAATGGATGATGCACAAACATTTCCTGAAAGGAGCCAATAATATGCTGACTGCATATTAGGACTTTCAGCAAACTTGCAGGGCTATTGAGAAGTAAATCTAGACTCAGAACAGGTGCATCATAAATGCAACTATGGCATATAACATTTCTAAAATGTAACTATCAGACAAACTTTCAGTTTTTTTCCTTAAAATATCAATTAATTTGTAAAATCTATGCTGCTTTAATTTTTATATAATTTTTAAATAAGCCACATATACCAATAACTTCTCCTGAAAAAGCAGGGGAAGTTCTGGCTAAATACAAAAAGTAGTAGCAGGCTGATAGAGGTGCAGTTTCCTGAAGGACTAAAGAAGCTGAAAAGAGGAAAATTTTGTGTATCTTGGTTTGGGATACTGTTACATAATTTCTTGAAAGTGAATTAAAAGAAGTATATCCTATCACTTTCAAACTAGACAAAGGAACAAATTCTAAAAAATTAAGAAGTTAGGAGATTTCTTCTCCGTTTGTACACTAACAGAATAGTGGTCCCTTCCACCCACACAAGTTTTCTAACTGAAGATAATAAATCAAATATAGGCAGTTAAGAGAAGAGGACAATGGGAAAGACACAGTAACGATTGTGGTAAGACTGCATATTTACTATCTCGAGGTGCACAACTGATAATTTCAAGGTATTTCAAGTGCAACACGATTCACTGTAATAACTACCTGACTGAGGGCCTTGTAGCCATCTCAGAAGAAAAACATATTACAAAGGATTTACTAGAATAAGAATAGTACTTCAACAAAACAGTTCACACAAACTGTACAGGAAATGACAACGTGTACAAGCATTGATGTTTTTTATCAGTCCTTCAGTTTTCACAGTTTTTAAACAAATTTAACCACAATTGATAGAAACACCAGTTATTACACTAATATTAAGAGCTACCTAATAATCAGGTTTAGAGGCACAATAAATCATATTTCAACATACTATTCAAAATTCAACTTTGTAGGAAATGGGGAGAAGAATGTAAGCCATTCTAGAAATCATAACTGAAGTAATCTAAAATTACTTTTCCTTAGACCAGTAGAGATGGGACACAAAAGGTAGTGTAAATGCTCTGAAAATAGTCAATATTAGTCCTGTAATATTTTATATTCAGTGTACCAAGGCCTTTTTACAGAAGACAACAGGAAGTGGGTTTGTCCCCTCTTGTACTACATTTCTGGACAGCAGACATAAAAGTAATGGATTTGCTGACTACTAATTTTCTACAATTATAATCCATAGTTTAGAAAAACTCTGCACTGTTGCCTCACAGGTTTGACTGAGAAAGTGGTAGTCATTTGGATGTTTAAAAAGTATTTCAGAATTGGGTGTCAGTTTTCTGTCTTTTAGAGGAAGAACTTCTATAACAAATCCATCCAAAGCAAGGTAAAAACTAGCAGTATGTTACAATATATATTTATATATCTAAAACTTTATTCCTAGTGATGAACACTTTCGCTTAATACATGACAACTTTGATGTTCACATTAACAAAGAGGTGTAGCAATCAAAATGGGAACTTACCCCCTCATTGTCTCTGTGTGGATTCAGCCTAGTATACACATTTTCAATAATATTACGCCTAAAAAGAGAAGTTTAAAAAAAAATAAGCAAAACAAAGGATTTCAAAACACTGAGAAAAGTTTGAACAGAGTAGGCATTTTGAAGTGTTAAAGGTATTTTTCTTTTAATCTGCCTTTTAAAAAGATGAAACCCACTCTGTCTTTACTAATTTTCAATAAGAATTTGGCGATCTAGCAACTGGTCAAGACTTGCAAAGACTGAGCAAAGCAAAACCATTTTCTTACCTTACCCTCTCCATGGTCTGCCTCTTTTTAGAGCTGCATACTCAGATTTTGTCAGGAGTAACATTTAAACCTATATTTTGCTTGTTATAAAAAATTCTTCAAGATTGCTGGTTTTCTTGCCTTATTTCTATATGTGGAACTTGAGGACAGCTCAGTTTTTCCCCATCTTTATTACATATACACAGGTTACAACTTGCCTACAAAATTTTGAAGTGTGGTGTGCAGGGTATACAACCCCTGAGATGTGTTTTCTGTTGTCTAGTCACACTGTAGAAATTAAAACACAAAAGCCACTAGCTAGACTTTTTTTGTAGCAGTGCCATTTAAGGCCACACTTTCACAGGCAGTCAAAACAAGCACAAAGAACTTCACAAAAAATAAAACCCATCATATAAACAGACTTCTGATGTAAAAAAGGTTATGTACTCATATCTTCAAATCAAAATTAAAACTGAGAAACATTCAGACAGCAATAATAAATATGATCAAAGTTACTGACAACTTCAACAAAAAAGAACTGCCACATGGACTAAGACTCAAGTCTGGAAGTGACCAAGACCTCTAAAAATTGTGTCTTACAGAATGAGGAGCACCAACTGTTGACTCTTCTAAAGAACACAAAGGCATCAGATGTAATATCAGGAGCAAATGTCTCAAATACACATGCATCTCAATGCAACAGAACTTTCTACAAGTTTGGTAAGGTTCCTTCTGAACATATTTAAGAAATCTGGAAAGGTTGCATATCTGAGGTAGTATGGGATCCACTGGAATTGATGGAAGATCTTGCTAGAGAAAAAAAACCAATCTTTTTGCCGATGATAGAGGAAAGGCTTCTCTCCATTTAGTTCCACATTTAGTGACAGAGGAATGGCACAATTCTGACTAAATGTCTGTACTGAATAAAGCAAAGGCACCTCCAATATAATAGAAAATGCCTGGACAGTCCAAGCAAGACCACCACAGAAGCAGGAGGTAGCCACTGCAGTGGGTTTAAATAGGCATGAAAGTCAGCTCCTTCTTGGGAATTATCTAATCTTTTAAACTCACTTTTCTTTCCTTCACCAATGTATTTCTCTGTGCTTTTCTTTAATGGGAAAACTCAGGAGCAAGATGTTGAGTGGAATTACTAAGGCCTAAGTGCCAGAGTAGCTCAGGACTTTTGTTTATTTCAGCAACAAACCTCCATTCTTGAGGCAGTGTTTGAAATCACAAGGGGATTGGAGTCAAGAAAACAGTCTTTGGAGAGTAAGATTTTACAGGATAAAACAGCACCATCAGCTGACCACAACAGAGTTGACACCTGTACATCTGTCTCAAAGAGTGCACCAGCAGGGGCTTCTACATAAGGGAGAAGCTTGAAGGAAGGAATTACACAGTACCAATATAAATGGAGCTACTTAAGGGGTTCCTAAGGTTTGCAAACATATGGTAACATTGTATTGCAGCATTTCTCCAGCTCAGGCGTACTAAAAATTGGGAGCAACTTTAACTGGTGCTAAAACCGTGGATGACAGCCACAGACAAGATCTTTTTGCAACCGGTTTGAGCCAGGTCTTGGAGTTCAAACACAAGGACAAAGTGTAACTTCTTCATGACCTGGTAACATCCCAGGATGATTACTTCAAGAAAAAGAATGTTCTCTTGTTAGGACAAAGGTTTCTAGTTCCACAGTAGGTGGATTTGGGTTGTGCAGTAGTATTTTTTCCAAGATTTCCATTAATTTCCTGCAAATCAAATGAACTTGCATACATCACTGCCTGTGTTTGTCCCAAGTTTGGAGGCCAAGAACAAGCTACTTAATACCGTATAATACTCTCTTGAAAGAAACTGCAGGTACACCCCTGACATCAGGGGACTTTTAAAAGTCAAGGTGAAGAGAAAGGCACCAAAATGCAAATTCTGAACCAAGTCCATGAAAAATGTAACCTGGATCACAACAAATTAAAACAGAATTTATATGTCAAGGGTCTAGAATAGTGCAGCAGTACATGATGTAGTTACTAATGAGCAAAACAACAAAACACAGCAGCTGGGAGGCACCAGGAAGAACAGGCACACCAAAATTTCTCTGAATGCCTGGAATGCACTCAAGTGGAGAAAAAAGCCCAGAATGTCCAGATACTTCCAAGGCTAGAAAGATACAATCATGGCAAACAGTGCTCATTAACAAGTACATGCAACGAAAATAGATGTTCACACACACAAATGCTCAGAGGACAGGACTTCATATTTTGTAAAATACAAATATTCCAGAAACAACATGCTCTGTGGCAGGGAACAACAGTAAATCCTACTGTCTGGGGAATTCCAGATTAACAATTGTTTATGCAATCCTAATTCTTTTCATTAAAATCCTTAAATTAGAAGTTGCTAGAACATCACCATTGGGCTCCCCAGAAAACCAATGTAATTTCTAAATGTTTATTCCTGTTAAGTTTTAAGATGCACATTCTAGTTCAGTATTCTCGGTTATCTACCATACAGTTTCAGATTAAACAAATAAAAACAATTTTCTTAAGAGAACGTTTGCTGAGCAAATAAGTACTGCTCCAAACTTATAAGGGACATTAAGTGGTTGGGAAAACATGACAGGAGGAAAACTGATCTCCTGGTATTTTCATATTCACATTGTTTGACAAATGTCAAGCAGTAAAAAGCAAAGAATACATATATTTTTATTTTTTGAAACGGCCATACAGAAATAATAAATTAGTATGTTATGTATCAGAATATGATTGTGTGTTTCCTCTTTAGCATTCTGGAATGGGAACAGTGACACAAATCTTTATATACTGCAAAAGGTAGACTAGCTTCAAATATAAAAAAATAGATTTGAGTATAGCTATTACAGTAAGAAAACTTTAAAACATTTAAATGAAAGAGTGTCAGTGAATTTAGCAGTTCAAGAAATTCAAGTACTGTACTCACTTGCCAGCTAAACCACCTCCTGGTGGTAAATTAGGGATATTCTCTGCAGTTAAAATACGAATAACATGAGCAAGATCAGGCATTCCTTCTTCACCCGATTTTTCCA